>CAJHQP010004195.1:0-58146 GCA_905132765.1 Moricandia arvensis | reverse complement strand
CAAGGCTTCCCTCCTCATTCCCCTCCTCAATCAAGCTAAACTCCAAGAATCTACAATGCATCTTCACCCTTGTAAATACCTTAGCTTCTTTCACTATTTACCATCTCTTTTTTGCTTTCTCTTTCAAGTTTACTAGCACAAAAGAGACTGATCATGACTTGTGAAGTAACGTTGGGAGAGTCTACCATCTCACATTGTGTTTTGTTTGTTTACTTGTCATGTGAGTCTCATATGCATGCATTGTACATTTACTTATTTGCCCATAGAAAAAACATAAAAAAATTAAAAACAATTCAAAAACACCAAAAACAAGCCATTTGCGATATCATATTTTGTTTCTTTTCATCTTTAAAGATTGAGTCTAGAGAGCATTTAAGGATTGCATCCATATACATTAAGAGTTTTTTAATTGCCTTTTGAAAAAAAACCCACATGTCTAGAACTCAACGGATACACCTAGCTAAACATATCAAGTAGCTTAAAACATCTTAAGAAAACAACTTGTATGCTTCGAGCCTTGAAACTCTACTTGAAATTTGTACAAGTGTGAGCTTGATAGTTGACTAGTTCTTGAAACCAACTCCCAACCTACTTGAGGCATAATGAACTTAATTTGTCTTGCTATGGCACTTGCCATACTCAAACATGATACTCATACACATTTGGTTATCTTATTCCATTCATTACCCTATTGATAACTCAAATGGCACCCCCATACCCATGAACCCTTACCCATTCTTGAAACCACCTTTGATTTGCTTGTGTGAAGGCCTCTTATTGATACTTTCAGTTTTGCAAAATCTTTGAGAGAGTATTGGACTAGTACATACGTGTTCTCGTCTTCTTGCAGCAGTTAGGACAAACCTCACTTGAAGCTAGCATTTAGGATTGTGGTTTGGTTTGTGTGCTTTTGAGTTTAAGATTTTGGGTTTGGGAAAAGAAGTAAGAATTTAAAAGACAATGAACAACGAAGAGTGCTATAAGAAAGAGAAATCTCTAGGCGACAAAAAGAAAATAAGGAAAAGAAAAGCTCTAGATGTGGTTGGTTAAAATAGAACTCCCCAAAAGAAAAGGAAAAAGGAGGGAATGGGGGAAGATTAAAAAAGGAAAGAGAGCTAGAGCAAATGTTAAAAGATGAAAAACAGTCCCTAGTTGGTTTAAGTAAAAGAAAAAGGAAAGCGTGTTCATTAGGCGTGGAGTGATGAGATGGGAGTTCGCACAGTTGTATCTTATTGGATGAGGAAGAACAAGGGTAGAATTGGATCATCTAGAAAATGGATAGTTGATGGGAAATCAATCTATGTATGCATGAATTGCTCCATTATCTTAGATAAAATTTTGTCTATATAGGATCAAGCTTTCTTGTTTTTGATTGATTACCACTTTAAAAAAGATGTAATTGAAACCATTCTCTCTTTTCACATTAGACCATTTTCACTCACCAAACCAAATGATGAGGATGCAAGTTCCCATTTTCAAAATCACCTTATTTTGCTTGGTTAAATTAATGTGAGAGTGCTGAAAAGACTTGTGATGATGAGTGAATGACCTTGTAAAAGATTATTGAGTTGAGGGATAAGCCTTGAAGCAAGCAGAGTTGTAATAGGAAAGATTGTTCATGCTACTTGCATGTTACCATAGGAGTGATGTTTGAAAGAAGGCTAGGAGATGTATCTTTTGGTTTCTGAAGCTCCCATCTTCAAACCCATTCTCTCTTGCTTGTTTGAAATTTTCACTGAGGACAAGTAAAGGGACAAGTTGGAGTGAATATCTTAATATTTGCCATGGTTTGTCATACTCTTTTGATGAATTTAAGATATAGCGAATCATCTAGCATACTTTAGGTTGCATTCCATCACATTTTCAATTCAGGTGTTGGAGAGCTTATTGGTGAGTTTTGGAAATTGAGAGCAAGAAGTAAATAATTTGGAGCAAAAAAGGGTGTAGAGACCAAACGTAGCGACCAGGAATTGGTCGCTACAGACCCACATGAGAAAGCGGATGCCGTACGACCAGCATACGAGCAAGGCGTGGTCGCTACAGACCCACAGGAGAAATGCGAAGATGCCCCGTAGCGACCAGACGTAGCGAACAGGCGTGGCGCTACAAATCCTGAGGACTGAAAATATTCTAAGTGTCAACGACCAGGCTACGACCACAGCTGGTCGCTACAGGCCAAAAATACCCCAAATTTTTATGGGTCAACCCGGGTTTGTTGGATTGAAACCGACTCGTTTTTTTGACTCCTATATAGTTTTAGACCCTAAAACCAGGGGGATCTCTTTTTTCTCTCAAAAACTTCGCCTCTAAAACTAAAAAAAATTGAAACCTTTTGATCATTGGAAGGAAGTACTTCAATTTTTATTGTGTTTTTCTTGCTCATTAACATGATTGCCTTGAATTCTCATATGGGTTTAAGCGTTTCTAATGAAAGTATGAGTATGGAACTTGTGATTCAGGGTTAAGTAGATTAGGTGTTAAGTGGATATTTAGACCGCAAAACATGTTCATGCTTATTAGTGCTCTTAATGCTAGATTAGCCTGATCAAGTTGCATTTAGAGCTAATACTTTCAGCCCGAAAGGTGTTCGATTGAAAGCTTGAAAACCAACCCTAAATAATTGTCCTTTTACAAGTCTAGCAAATGAACAATTGATGTTAGAATGTTAAAATGTTAGTAGAATTGTGATTATGCATGCTTTGATTTGTGTTCAGCCCAACGACAACTGATGTTTAATGCTTGATTACATAGATATTTTTCACGACAGTGGCATTAGTCTATTTATGAGTTCTAGACCTAATAGACTTTTGATTATTTTGTTTTGCATCCATATATTGAATTTTGATCACCCGAACAATTATCTGCCCATGGATCCATCCTAGCTATTGATTGAAAGTTTTATTCTTGACACTTATTTCTTGTTTGAATTTGAGATCACTTTGTTTATAAATTGCAGGAGTTAAGCTTGTTATAAATCATCCAATCTTCTTATTACTTAGATTAGCGAAAGTTTGTATATTCTTAGTGTTATAGATCATTAGTTCCTGTGGATTCGATCCTAAAGTGCCAGCATCAATATACCATTCGATTGTTGTAGCGTGCACATTAGGATTAATTTGCATGTGGTAAAACGCAAGTAATCAGACATCTTAGTGATCATGTCTTGGCGTGGCTATCGAAAGGAGACGTTATGATCAAAATATATTGTGTTAGCTCTTCCGAATAAAGTTATCGATAGTTTTTTCGTTTCCTATGGAAATTTGTGAAAGACTAGCGAGTGCATTTGCAAATTTCAAGTGGAGTTCCAACCCCCCTAAAAAAAAGTCTCCACTAGGAAAAATGAGAAGAAACTTTGCCTAACGAGGAATGAGGGTGGCATTGGAATTAATATGATCCGTTAGTTTAATTTGGCGCTATAAGCAAAATAAATAATGGAAGTTTAGTATAATTTCCTGATTCTCTGCTCTCTAAGTTTTGCCATAGTAAGAATTATAGACTTAGTTCAACATTTACGAATAAGTCTTCAGATACTCCTTCATATGATGGACAATCCTATCAGCTCTCGAGACAACTATTATCTCTTGGAGTAATCATAAAACTCATTCCGGCTATGATGCCTAAAAAACTTGGAGGATCGTTGGATCCCCTACTCACCCTGCGAGGACCGTCCATCCTAATGCACTGTCTATCTAAAAATGACTATAGTGCATTTCTAAAGGCGCATTATAAGGAATGCGATGTGGACGTGCTTGAGAGTTTGGTTGTTCCATGGAAGATATACCTGCTGCATTCGTAGCTGTGGCCCATGAAGTCACACTGCTCATCGAGATAATTTCAGTTGGAGCTTTACAATAGAGTGTTAAGTACACTATTATTTGGGATAGCTGGGTAGCCTAGAATATCCTAAACCATGAAACTGAAGGTTGTATAATCAGAACCAAGTATAACTAACTTTAAGTCTTCTCTTGAAAATAAGGCTCCTCTGAAGATTTGCTCATGCTTATATGGTAGCTTATAACATGACTTGTAGCTATGTAACAAGGAATGCTGGCACGTCATCATATAAAATGTGATAATCACTGTCCTAGATGTGGGGAACCTAATCAATCCGTCAATCATGCTAGTTTTGAATGCCCACCAGCTTTGCAAGCATGGTATTTAGCGGAAACTCCTTCGAGTCTGGACATGTTTTCAAGTTTTCAGCTTCTACACTAATATGGATTATTCTTTTATGGCGAAAGAACAATACTAAAGACCTAAAACTTGAAAAGGATCTTTATCAATGGATAATTTGGTATCTATAGAAAACTAAAAAATGATAAAATTTTCAGAGGTTTTGACAGGGATCCACTGGAGTTGATCAGATATGCTGAAGGGAACGTCATGCTTGGTTCTCTACAAAGTAACATGTCATGACAAACATCCTTAGTGACTTGATAGTAATAGTTCTCAAAGCCGTATGGCTTACTAAATATTTTGTTTGGTGGATGGCTCTTGGACATCTAAATTGGAATTCAGTGGATGTGGATGGGTTGAAGACATGTCTGGCCATCACAACTCATAGGGACAAGGAAAATACGAAGGAAGGGAGTCATGTTTGCATTCGGAGATAGGAGCACTATCATGGCCTATGGAGTGTATGTTACGTCATTCTAACCTGTCAGAACTTTGAAACGGATAACAAGGATTGATCAAAATGATTTTGGAACACCGAGCATGCCCAAGTTTCTCGAAGGAGCTTAAGGAGGTAGCTACACTACAAAGAATATTTCAAGATTTCCTACATTCCTCAGGGACATAATGCACTTGCCGATTCCTTAGATAGGATTACAAGATCTTTCCATAAGGAACTTTTTATGTTGGTTGTTAAATTCCAGTCTGGAATTCCTGAGAACCACCTCTTGTTTAAGTGATAAAATGGTGGTTTCTCGTTCCAAAAAAAATTAATAGAATTCAAATCCTACACTTGTTGAACATGGCTTCAAACATACAAGATTTTTTTCATGTGCTAAAACATGTAATCTACGAATATTAGTGGGGGAAATATCCAAAATCTAGGAAAACGACAACCAAGAATATTTGCAAATCTTTATTATTTGCTTTTCTATTTTAAAATTTATTCTAGTTTTTTTACTGAAAAACTAAATTATTTTTTAAGATCGTTACTTATAGGGTATTGTTTTGATTAATGAGTTTAAAACAATTTTGTCTGCTTATTAGCAATCAACATCTTCGATGTAATGGCTTTCATCAATGATATGCCATGGATTTCAACCTATTCTACCTATGATATATAGAGTATTTTATAGTCTTTTATCTGCATTTGATACTGTTTTAGAGTATTTACAGGTCTACATACTCATTTGGAAGCAATTGAAGCTTTTGCAGCTATTTTGGAGCATTTAGGATGCTAAGGAAGAAACTCAGAGTAGGATCCAGTTTATGTGTGAAACATCGATCGACGTCACACACTGTCCATCGATCGACAGCCAAGTCGACTAAGAGATTAATGAAGGCTTGAAAATTACAAGTTTATCCTGAAGTTCCATCATTTGCAATACAAGTCCCTGGCTGAAATTTAGACTATTTATTAGAGTTTTCTATCTTAGTTTTAACCTAAGCTTAGGAGATTTAAGAAAGAGTTCTTTTAAGTTATACAAGATTTTGAGAATTAAGAGTTGGAACACATTGCTACATATATTGGAGAGAAAGATCTAATCATCATTACAGAGAAGATCTTGAACTCTTTCTCTTTTTACTCAGTTTATTCTATGCAATTTATTCAGAATTTATTCATGTTCTTTATTGCTATGTCTAAGTAGTTCACTTTTAGATCGAGGGTTATTCAATGGTAATAATGTATTGCTGATTTTGCAGAATTGTTAGGGTGATCCTCTTGGTTCTTTGTTTAAGTTATTCTTAATGCTGAGTTCAACTTGATCACCTCAACTTTAGAAATTAGGGTTCTATAGCGCAAGCGAGAGTTTGGTTATAACCTGGAATCTTTCTTAAGCAATCTAAATAATTCGGTAACAACAAGAGTTGAATTGGAAGTTAGAGAACCCATCAAACCGTGAAGCCAGTACTATCTAAAATGAGCATCGATCGACACCACCTAGTGGGCATCGATCAATACTTAGTTTAGATGCCACGAGAGTGATCTCCTAAAACCTAAGGTTTCATTAAGAACAATGATTAATAAAACCCTAGCTATCTACTAATTTGTAGTATCCAATAATACCTAAGAATTTTCCCTAAGGCTAATCTCTTAATTTAATCCTCACAAACAAAATAAATCTGAAATCGCTTTTACTGTTATTGTTATAATTCATCTAGCTTTAATTCAAAAACAATAAAGTCTGTTGTGCAAATCATAGAGTCTCTGTGGATTCGATCCCTAAGTAATACACTGAACCTCTTATTTGAGAGAGTAAAGTGGGAAATAGGAAACTGAATTAAAAATAACCCACATCAAATTTGGCGCTGTTGCCGGGGACTCTTTCATATTGCCATTAAATTTTGTTTAGAATATTGTCTAGATTTTTACTTTACTGTTTGCTAAATTATTCTTTACTTGAACCTCATGATACAGGTACTTAAAGGAGAGACAAGACAACAACCATTGATCGACGGAGCTCGTCTCGAATCGATCAACGTTAGTCCACTTCTGTCGGGCGACACCCTTCCATTGCCATCGATCGATACCGATCAGCCGGAAGTAGGTAAGTACGCCTTTACTGATTCAGATAATAAAAAAGTAATCTTTATAGAACCAATGAACAATAAAAAAAACGAAGCAAGCCAACTAATTAATTATCAGGGGGCTTCAATCCCAAATCAAATCATTAAATCTCCAAATAATGAGATAAAGCATGAATTTCTAATGCTCGAATACCTAAACCCCAGAAGAACGTATTCCAATAGGTCCGCGGTTCGATTATCCGCTAACCATACTCGAATCTCTGAGCTTGATATCGACTTCCTAATTATGGCGCGCAAAAAATAGTTCACTGGGTTTCCCACCGAACACCCGAACGATCACTTCGAGATGGTAGAAGACATGGTGAACGAAGACTCAATCGCTGCAAGCTTTTCCCTTTCCCTAGAAGGTGACGCTAGAGGTGGCTGAATCAGATACCACTAGGATCCCTGATTTGTTGGGAAGATATTAGAAGCGCTTTCATCAATCACTTCTTTGACGAGGAGAGATATTGGGAAGCGAGGCAGAGAAATATCCACATTCATTCAAGGTAATCATAATCCATTAAAAACGCTCTTGGACGAGGTTTCAAGAGCTACCAGCTTTCGTGCCCACACCATGGATTCTCAGAACCCCACTCATTGACACTTTCTATAGAGGGACTAACCTAGACTATCAAACCATCCTTGATACAGCACATGGAGGGGAACTTTGTCACCCGAAGCCCCGACAAGCTGCTAAAAGGCTGATAGAAAACATAGCTTTAGGTAGAGCTTTCGAGAGGACACCAAAAGGAGGAACCACCAATGTTCGAGGAGTGAGAAGCACTCGTCTCCGAGTTAGAAAAACTCTGGCAGCAGTTGCGACCCTTCTGGACAGACATGGTTTGTCTCGACATTATGCTGAGGACGATGCCGTTTCTTTCGACTTAGAAACCGAGTTTTGTTCTCTGATGTGATGAACGATCAATGATTTAGGGAGAGCCCTAGAAATTTCGTAAGCAGCTACGATAATACTGAGCAAACACGAAAGAAGTTTAAAATCGTGAATGAATCAAGTCTTCACAGGAAACCGTAGAATAGCCGCCGACCTCAATGAGGAATTAGATCTTATATACTCAGAGATGGTAGAGAAATTTGACACTTTGAGCGAATACATTAAGAGGATTGACAACCAAGTGGCGAGTAATGCTATGTCTACCAAGAGAGAAGACGGATTATTACCTGGTAAAATAGACGCTCACCCTAGGAGCCATTGCAATGTCGTAGCTTTACAAAGCGTTAGACAATTCGCCCCAGGAGTTAAAGAAAACATCACCATCGAT
This sequence comes from Moricandia arvensis, assembly GCA_905132765.1. Lineage (NCBI taxonomy): Eukaryota > Viridiplantae > Streptophyta > Magnoliopsida > Brassicales > Brassicaceae > Moricandia > Moricandia arvensis. Next base: position 50,122 of record CAJHQP010004195.1, on the reverse strand, counting down.
GAATTCGAGAAAATTACAACAAATGAAAACGAAAAATCGCATCCCATCCCTCTTGAAACATACGAGAAAGATCTCGATATCCTTCCTGAAATTGATGTATTGGACCAAAATGATGACCTTGAGGAATTAATTGTTGAGCCTAAGGGAAAGAACACAGACGCAAGAGACCGGACATCGATCGACACTCCGAGTCTATAATCGATCGACGCTCTGACCCGAGAATCGATCGACGCTCTGACCCATAACCAACATAACCGGTTAGGACAAAGATCTACCAATCAAAACCCCCATTTCCTCCAGAAAATACTAAGCAGAAGAAGAAGCAGCTGGAAAAAGCAATATGCAAGAAAGTGTTTGACAAAGTAAACATCGAGATGCCACTAAGCGATGCCATTCACATCTCGTCTGCCATTAAGCAGTATGTCAAAAATCCATCATCACGAGGATTCCATGAACTATAACACTGCGCGATGATGGTGTTCGAAGACGTGAGCGAAATCATTCTAGAAAAAACTCAGTCAAACTGCCTGATCCCGGTAGTTTTGTTTTGGACTTCATTATTAGCAATGAGAGATTTCAGTGATCCCTCTGTGATTTAGGCTCTAGTGTCAACCTGATGCCTTTATTCGTTGTAGTTCACTCTCGGGCTAACACAGTTCCAACCTACCAGGGTCACTCTCGGGTTTAGCTGATAGATCCACTAGAATTCCAGAGGGCATACTTGAGGTTGTGCCCGTACGCATTCATAATTGTGATCTACCTACAGATTTCATAGTGCTTAAATATGAAGGAGAACCTCAAATCCGATCATCTTAGGAAGACCTTTGATGGCCACTGCCGAAGCGATCATTGATGTCAAAGAAGGACGTATATGCCTCAACATCGGGAAGATACAAATGGTCTTTGACATGGAAAAGATAATAAAACAACCTTTGATCGACGGTCAAACCTATCATATCAATTCCCTTTTCTACTTAGCAGAAGAATTGTTCATAGATATGTGCTCAAGCGAACCTCTAGAGAAAGCAATCACATCCCCTAAAGGCGACATCTCTGCATTTGAAAATCACATTGGAGAATACACAAGGTTAATGGATGCCACAGAAGAAATTTTTAATGTAGACCTTGACGAACTCGACCTATCAAACACCGTCGACATCCCGCTATTACCGTTGATCGACATAGTACTGTGAACGACGATTAGAGGAAGGTGAAAGCACTTAAACCACTTATAACCGAACTTAAATTGCTTCTTTACGAAACTAATATCATGTCATCATATATTAAAACTTAAGTAGCGGAGAGCAAGCACTGTTACTGAATAAACTTCGAAAGCACCGCAAAGCTCTCGAATATTCATTAGATGGACATCCTCGGAATCTCTCCCGATTTATGCATGCACATGATACACCTTCATGATAAATCCAAATCATCCATCGAGCACCAGTGGAGATTGATCCCAACCTGAAGGAAGTAGTTAAAAAGGAAATCATGAAACTTCTAGAAGCATACGTTATTTATCCGATCTCAGACATCAACTGGGTCAGCCCAGTTCATGTTGTCCTAAAGAAACGAGGAATCACTGTGGTAAAAAATGACAAAGACGAATTGATCCCTACTAGAACTGTCACCGGGCACAAAATGTATATCGATTGCAGGACACTAAATGCTGCCACACTAAAAGATCATTTACCTTTACCCTTTATCGATCAGATGTTAGAACGACTTGCAAGCCACGAATACTACTGTTTTCTCGACAGGTATTCCGATTCTTCCAGATTCCCATACATCCGGACGATCAAGAAAAAACCACCTTTACTTGTCCCTCTGGAACATTCGCATATCTCAGGATGCCATTCGGACTTTGTAATGCCCATGCGACTTTCCAAAGATGCATGATGTCGATATTCAGCGATATGATCGAGGACTTCATGGAGGTTTTCATGGATGACTTCTCGGTATATGGTCCAAACTTTAAAAACCTGTCTCGATAACCTATGTAAGGTCATAGCTAGATGTAAAGAGAAAAATCTGGTTTTGAACTGGAAAAAAATGTGATTTTATGGTTAATAACGGAATTTTCTGGGACGTAAAGGTCTCAGCAGCCGGGATTGAGGTGGAAAAGGTAAAGATTGAAGTAATGACTGGACTTCCACTACCCACTAATGTCAAAAACGTTAGAAGTTTTTTAGGACATGCTGGATTCTCTAGGCGATTCATAAAAGATTTTAGCAAAATTTCCAGACCCCTTACTGCGCTCAATGTACAAAGAGGTGAAATTTGATTTTACACTGGAATGTCTCGACGCCTTCAAATAAATCAAATCAGCGCTCATATCCGCCCCGTTGTGATACGCCCAAAATGAAGGATCACTCTAAGATTGAAGGATTGGATAACCCTTGCACCAAATGAGCTAGAAAGCACAAACGATCAAGGGACGTGGATCGGATGGTCGCACAAAGGCTGCTGAAGACCCTTGATATTCCAAATCCTAAGCCAGAAGATATGACTCACTCCGACGACTTAGAAGCTACGATTTTTGATTAATAACAAAGGATTCAACAAGAATAAAAAAGAAAGGTTTTGATTAAAATGTTGAATGAACAAAATAATACAATAGCTAGCCTTTATATAATAGTTTATGGGTTATATCAAAGGTCTAAGCTTATTCTAGGAAATACAATATTAGATAAATATGTTGGACTTGACCAAAAACCAAAGACTTGACCAAATTTTAAAAGTTGTGTCGACAAACTCTTCGACTGGTCTCGTCCTTTCGCATGCTTGACGGTCAAAGAATTGCCGTCAGATTGATATATTATTCGACCATGCAATGTAGATTCTTGTTGGGCCATTCTTGAAAAACTTCAAACAGTGGTTTCTGAATGAGAAAAAGGCATCCATGTTTTGTATCAAGTCCATTAGCTTCTCTCGGTCTAGAACTTCATGGATCAAACCGATAAGGCCCATTAACAGCCCATTAAGCCAAGCTATGATCAGTTGCCTAGCTGGTTCGTACCTGATTTTCATACCTTGGTCCATGATGCTGGTCAGGGTCGCATCATTCCCTCCTCTTTTAAAATGATTTGTCCTCAAATCCGGACCTTCTAGGATGAATGAACCAACATGGTTTTGCTCAGCCAAGGTGTTTCTACTCTTCTTGTGCACACATGCCCCTATTCCAGGCTCAAAGATGAAGTGTTGTAGACCCTCTTCAGGCCTCAGTAGTTCCACTGGGTCGTACTCCTTGCAAAAGAATGGTTGAACCAGTTTATCACTTGATAAAGAACCAAAAATATCACCTGAAGCATAAGCGGTTTTGAGATCTTTTTCATGATCAGCTTCTGGTCCACTATCAACCACATTTTCAGCCACGTTTTGGACATATAAAAGAACACATACAGCCTCTAGTTCTTCCTTTTGATGTGGCTGGTCGTCCATTGATTCTATTCGGACATAAGCAGTCGATAGCTCCGGTTCGATATCTTTGGCCTCTTGATCTTCTTCCAACACTGACGATGAACGTGGGTCTGTGATCCTTTGATGGATCTTAGCCTTGAAACTCTCCAGCCATCTCTCAAAACCCTCATTCCTCTTCTCTTCATTTCTGGCCGATGGAGTTTCTACAACTTGTTTTGATTGTGGCTTTTAGACTGCCTTCTTTGGACTGCTCGGTTTAACTCTCATTGCACCATAATCAAGGAAGATTCGTGTACCTTCTTTACTGAGTGGTTTCTTCCATTTGTCTCTCTCAGGTTGTGACTTCTTGGCTTCCTCCTCTTGGTCACGCTCATATTGTGCTATCATCTCGGTTGTACGTTTGTTGTACCTCCATTCTCGCAATTTTTCTTCTTGTGCTTTAATTTCAGCCTCCTCTTCATAGTTTCTTAATAGTCCAAAAGACACAGATCTCTTAGAATATGAAGAGTTGTACCTCCATTCTCGAAAACTTTCTTCTCGTGCTTTGCGCTTTGGCTTCTCTTCATGGTTTCTCAAAAGTCCAAAAGACACGGTTGGTCTCTTAGAAGATGAAGAGTTTACGAATGTCTGGCTGTGAAGAACTCCAAACCTCAGAGTGGCTCTGATACCACAAGATACGCCCATAATTGAAGGATCACTCTAATGTTGAAGGATTGGATAAACCTTGCACCGAATGAGCTAGAAAGCACAAACGATCAAGGGACGTGGATCGAATGGTCGCACAAGGGCTGCAGAAGACCCTTGATATTCCAACTCCTAAGCCCGAAGATATGACTCACTCCAACGACTTAGAAGCTATGATGTTCGATTAAGAACAAAGGATTCAACAAGAATAAAAAAGAAAGGTTTTTGATTAAAAATGTTGAATGAACAAAATAATACAATAGCTAGCCTTTATATAATAGGCTATGGGTTAGACCAAAGGTCTAAACTTATTCTAGGAAATACAAACTAGATAAATATGTTGGACTTGACCAAAGACAAAAGACGTGACCAAATTTTGAAAGTTGTGGTCGAAAAACTCTTCGACTGGGTCTGGTCCTTTCGCATGATCGACGGTCAAAGAATTGCAGTCAGATTGATATATTATTCGACCATGACATGTAGTTTCTTGTTGGGCCCTTCTTGAACAACTTCAAACACTGATTTTAGGATGAGAACAAGGCCTCCATGTTTTGTTTCAAGTCCATTAGCTTCTCTCGGTCTAGAACTTCATGGATCAAACCAATAAGGCCCATAAACAGCCCATTAAGCCAAGCTATGATTAGTTGCCTAGCTGGTTTGTACCTGATTTTCATACCTTGGTCCATGATGCTGGTTAGGGTCGCATCACGTTGTCCAACCACCAGACTGGATCTACCATTCCAAATCATGTGCGACGCCAGCGATTTCGCTGTAGGCGCAGTACTTGGACAAAAGAAAGATAAAAGTTGCACGCTATATACTACGCCAGCAGAACTCTAGACGATGCACAACACAATTATGCGACAACAAAAAAAGAGTTATCGTTGTGGTATTCGCCTTCGAGAAATTTCGTTCCTATCTAGTCGGTTCAAAAGTAATTGTTCACACCGACCACGCGGCATTAAAATACTTAATGAATAAAAAAGACGCTAAACCGAGACTTCTACGATGGATCCTACTTCTCCTAGAATTCGACATAGAAGACAAAGATTAGAAATGATTAGAAAACGGAGTCGCAGATCACTTATCACGAATAAGAATAGATGACAACATCCCTATAGATGATTTCTTACCCTCAAAAATGTCTACATAGCAGAGTCAACTTTCTTTGGTAGAGTTAGTTGGGGCACATGAAGTGGAAGCGATCGAAACCATGCTAAGCCCATCGAACGATTATGACCATAAAGCATCGATCGTTTTACCCTTTCACCAGCGATCGACGATATATTTGAAAAAGGCGATGAAATAATCATTCCAATAAATATCAATTCCATTGTAACCCTTTGATCCCGAATAATGACTCTCCCGGAGGGTAGAAGTTTGAGTCGGGGGTGTGTGCACTAAACACCCACTGATAGACCTTGGTATGCAGATATAGTAAACTATCTTGCGACCGAAGTAGAACCCGAACTCTTCAAATGAATATCACAAAAAGAAAATTTTGAGAGAAATCCATAGATATCATTGTGATGAACCTTATCTTTACAAACACTGTTCTGACGACATATACAGACGATGTGTTGCCGAAAGCAAAACTCCAGATATTTTATATCAATGTCACAGATCCAATTACGCTGGACATTTCGCTAGTTTTAAGAATGAGTCAAAAATCTTACAGGCAGGCTTTTGGTGGCCAACTATGTTTGCGATGCTCAAGCTTACGTAGCAAAATGTGACCCCTCCCAAAGAAGAGGAAAGATCAACAAGAGAAAGGAAATGGAACAAAATTTCATACACGAAGATGAAGTGTTTGATTGCTGGGGCATAGATTTCATGGGCCCTTTCCCTTCTTCGCACAGAAATACATACATACTGGTCGTTGTAGACTATGTATCTAAATGGATGGAAGCGGATAGCAACCCCCAAAAAATGATGCCGCCATAGTTGTTAAAACTCTTTAAGAGTATTATCTTTCCCAGATTGGAGTTCCGCGAATCGTAATAAGCGAGGGAGGTAACCACTTCATTAACAACGTGTTCGAAAAAACTACTCTAGAAACATGGAGTTCACCTTCGAGTAGCTACACCCTATTATCCTCAGACCGGTGGACAAGTAGAAGTATTCAGTCAGATCAAAGAAATCTTAGAAAAGACGGTAGGATCAATCCTTAAAGATTGGTCTTTGAAGTTAGATTGATGCACTTTGGGCATACAAAACAGCGTTTAAAACACCATTAGGAACTACCCCCGTTCCACCTAATCTATGGAAAATCCTGCCATCTCCCTGTAGAACTAGCGTAAAAGCCGAATGGACCATAAAAAGATAAATTTTGATGCTAAACCCGCAGCAAAAAAGAGATTAATTCAACTAAATGAGCTCGACGAAATCAGATATCGCGCCTATGAGAGCTCGACATTGTACAAGGAGCGACCAAAGCCTATCATGACAAGAAAATTATTTCACGGCATTTCGAACCAAACGATCAAGTACTCCTGTACAACTCCCGGTTGACTCTATTTCCTGGAAAACTACGTTCTAGTTGCTCTGAAACCTTAACCATTAAGGAAGTACGCCTTACGGGACAATTGTCCTATTTAATCCCAAAAGAGAGGATTTCATGGTGAATGGACAGCGAATGAAACATTATTAGGCTAGCGCTCAAATTCTGCACACTCAGACCATGCGTCTAGAGATGCCTAACCCCGAATGATAAACCCATTTTTCGTCAAGCTAACGACTTTAAACAAGTGTTGAGTGGGAGGCAGTCCACTAATATAAAATATATATATAAAAATAATAATAATATATATATAATAAATACATAACTATATAATAAATAATAATAATAAAATATAAAAAAATAAGAAATATATATAAATAGCAATAATTAATTAATTAATAATAAATATATAATTATTTACGCGTTTACAAAATTCTTAAGTGAATGTGGAGTTACCGAACAGACCATCGATGGACACCCCTATAGGACCGTCGATCGACGGTCGTGTGTCGAGTAGGTTAACTCGACACGACCCCGATCATAAATCACTTTTTTTTCAAACCGCCCAAAAACACACACGAGTACACACTCAAGTTTCTCCCCAAATTTTGGCCGATTTTTTCTCGTTTTTGAGTCTAGATCACTCGATTTTTACCTTTTCTAACCTGTTTAATTCATTCAATCACTCAATCATCAAGGTATGTTCTCCCAATCTCTTAGTTTAGGGAACATTTTAGGATTTGAAGAAAAATCGAATCTTTTGTGGATTAGCTCGGAATTTAGAACGTTTTAGGGTAATGGAATACTAGATTAGGGACTATCTATCATCTTTACATATGATTTGTACTATTTGAGTTTGTTCCTTTCAATTTTCGTAACCTCTGATCCGCAATCGATCGATGGCCATGAGGCTCTGTCGATCGATACCCATGCGGTACCATCGATCGATGGTAGGTCTTTTTATCTCAATATCGATATTGATTCTTTGTCTATTTGCCTAGCTTAATCGCGACTGTATTGAATTTATTGTGTGCCCACGCTCCCTGTGGATTCGATCCCTAAATACTACAATTTGACCTCTCCTGGCAAGAGTAGTTTGTAGGGTTAATTTTATAGAGTTTGCATTGAAATACATAAAACCATCCTGTCAAATTTGGCGCCATTGCCGGGGAAAAAGGATTTGCCATTACTCAATTTGTTTGATTTAGTCTAGGTATTTTCTATATTAGTTTACTTCCATAATTTTTTTTCTTGTTTTTCAGGTACATACATATTAGTACCAGGACACAATGAGGAGAGGAGTTTTGGTTCTTCAAAAAGGAACCTGCTGATTCGCGCACGATCCATAAGTCTACGAGGGCAGTCGAAACCCTCCAAGTAGTGATCGCTAGCAAAGAGAAGCGAGCATCGATCGACACTAAGACTCCAACGTCGATCGACGTTAAGACCTCAGCATCGATCGATGCCACTTGCAAGAAGACAAAGGAAATTGAAGTTTTAATATTCAAAGCTGATGAGAATGGGATCTTACGAGACGAAGAAGGTTGCCCTCGCAGCAGTACATGACAAATTATTAATGAACATGGTGTTGTGATCCCTGATGTCACTGTTGTTGCTGAAAATAAATGACTTTTGTCTCAATATGGAAACCATTCATTCCTATATCTTTAAAACTTAATAAACTCCTTTTGGAGCTGGGTGAATATAGGGCATCTGATATCTCAAGAGGAGTGCCATTGGGAAATCTTATGTTGGCCGGGTCGTAACCCTCGACCAAATTAGCTATACCCGCAATTGTGCTTATATTGGCGCTTTTAAGTGTTAGGTCGACAAAATATCGTTTATCTTTTAGAATTTTGTGGCTTGATCACTGTCGACCATGATTATGTCTATGTCATCTTTCATTTCTAAAACAAGGATTATGACATGGCTTAGATCATTTGAATTAAAAAAACATCCATAAATATATAAGATTCAAGAAAATATAGAAATGAATTAAAAAAAAACACAAAGCAATGAAATACAATAGTTTTAAGATGTCTCAATCAATGGATTCTTTTAAACAATCTGATGTCTCATATTCTAATGGATCACCTTTTTCATGGTCGAAATCTTCTTCATCATCTTTATAGACCATATGGGCTTCAGGGTTCTTGCCTTTTTAGATTTCTTGATATAGGTCGCAGAAATGCTTAGGTGTTCTGCACGTTTTGGCCCAATGGTTGTCCATCCCGCATCTATGGCACACAAGCTTTGGCATTCGTGGTCGGGCCTTGTGGTTTGGGTAAGAAACCACGGCCGTATACATTTCTATCTCGACCATTATGGTCTTGGCCGTATATCGGCCATACTGGTTACCTCGGCCGTAACTATCTCGGCCGTATGGGCTTCGCCCATATTGGTTACCACGGCCATATGATAGGCCTCGTCCATGCCAGTTTCCTCGACACGGCCGTTATGGCTGTTATGGCCGGTGTTATGGACATGGTGGGACTCTTTCTTTTCATCCGTGGCCATTTTTGAATCAGGTAGTGGGGATGCACCCGGAGGTCTCATTTCACTATTTCTCATTAATAACTCGTTATTTTGCTCAGCAAGCAATAGACATGATATCAGATTAGCATATGTCTTAAACCACTTTTCTCTATATTGTTGTTGTAACAACACATTACTTGCGTGGAAGGTCGAAAAGGTCTTTTCCAACATATCCTTATCGGTTATCTCTTCACCACACAGTTTCAACTTTGAAACGATTTTAAATAGGGCCGAGTTATATTCATCCACGGACTTATAATCCTGGATTCTGAGATTTCTCCAATCGTACGTTGCCTTTGGTAAGATCATAGTTCTCTGGTGATCGTATCTTACTTTTAGTTCTGTCCAAAGGTCGAGTGGATTCTCAATGTTAGATATTGATCTTTTAGACTCTCCGCAAGATGATGGCGTATTATTAGGATAGCCCTGTATCTATCTGTTTCACTAGGATTGTTATCCTCGGTAATACATTCACCGAGTCCTTTTAATTTCAATATGATCTTTGCATCTAGTGCCCATTGAAGATAATTGTCTCGTGAGACATTTAGGGCAGCGAAATCCAGATTGTTGATTTTTGACATCTGACATTCATATAGATTTATATTAGGGTCATTATATGTTTTAGGCTCATTCAATAAGTTTTATGATCACACAAATTAACTTAGAAATCGGTTTCTATATGTATGCATGCCTTGCGGCCAATACGATTATGATGCATGTTTTATAACCTTAATTCAAACAATCGATCAATCATCAATCAAACAAGCAAGCAAGTATTTTCGGTTCATAAACCTAATCTAGTTATAATTGGTAAATCTAATCAAGTTCTGATTAGTAAACCTAATCAAGTTATGTTTAGGAAAAACTAATCAGGTTATCATTAGGTTTAGATATCGAATTAGGTTTAGAGTTCATACTTGTGTAAATTAGCAACCTAGCACCCGTTTTGTATGTTATTTGTATTCAAACAATCATTCAATAGATTCGTATCCTAGATGATCAGGATGAAGTTCTCTATCCTAACCAGCAACTTAGCAATTGTCTAATCCGATTATGTAAATTAGGGATTAGGGTTACCTTTAGTTTCAATAGATTTTATGGACCACCGAGTTTGAAGGATTGAAACTTCCTTAGATCTGATCACGGACAAGTTTATTTGCTGCAGGGATCGGATTGATTTGGGTGGCCTTGGTGTCGGATCTGCTTAGGGTTGAATCGGGGATGCTTGAGCTTGGTCGGGTATCACCGGTATTACCATTAAGGTTTGTAGCGGCTGATTCTAGAGAGAGAAAGAGTAGATCGGATGATTGTTGGTTGCAGGAAACTTGTGTCTTGTTGCAGAGATCTTTGTATCACGAGTTTGATGTTCTTGTTCGGATTCTTAGCTTAGGTTTTAGAACGATCGTGCTGATAACGTGTTAAGAATTATGGGGGAATTGTATATCTTATTGATCAATGGTATGTCCAAATCGGAATACATGGTGCCCTTTATATATAGGGATTACAAGTAGATAACTACAACATGGATAAGGATAAGTACAAAGTATAATCCATATAGGTTTAGGAATAGCATATCATAAACCTAGCCGGATTAGGTTTAGCATGCGGCTGTCTGGTTCTCTCTCCTGGTCCATGGTCGGTATGGTCGAACCGTCTTGGTCGGCTGAACCTTTATTGGTTATGGCATCCACACGACTTGGTTCATAACAAAGCTAATATTAAATACTCTTTGATATATTGACCTAATTCTCTCTTTTACTTTTCGCTTGGAAAAGCAGAAAAATATCTAATCGTTAAAAACTTAAAACATCTATCAAGATAAATAAATAATTATTTAACCTTATGGAAAATTCGCAGAAGTAAATTAAATACAAGAACGATTTAATTGGCTGTCCAAATCAATGATCTTGATATGTTTTCCGATTCATCATCTAACCTTCACACTTGTAAGTGCAAAAACAAATTTTGTTCGGATGGAAACTCTTATAGCAATTGCCAACCCCGCCTTTTCTCCTCAGTTTACAAACAGCGGCACACGACTCTTTAATGCACAGGTACCTTGGCAGATCGACACATATGCTGTTAACACAGTATCTAGGATATAAACGTTCGTTACATATTTTTCCTTGTGCTTCTTTAACAGTGTTCCTATTAGAGCAATTATTTCAGTACAAAAATGTCAGCTTCTATTTTCAACGATTATAAAAGAGTATAAAGAATATATATATTTGTTATAACAAAATAACAGGGATTATATATAGTTATTTTTTCATGAATACATTATAAATATTCAGAGAAAACTAAAGAAAAAATATACAGTAAAAAAGTTAAAAACTATATAAATAATAATATAGGGACAAGGATATTTTTATTAATTTATAAAAAAATATTTCTACATTTATATATTTGAATTATGTTTTTATTTAAATCAAGAAGAATAGCTGGGTTATGGTAGATAAATTTATTAAGTTTTACATATATAATTTTTTATCCAATTATTTATTGTATAGAAAATATATATCATAAATATAGATAAAGTTTTGGGTGTACAATTATAAAATAACATCAACAGTAAGTGTTTAGAAACATTTAAGATGCACTTCACTGTAAATAAAAATAACTAATATAAAGTTTTGTTTGTATTTATATAATCGCTATATATATTATTTTTTAATTAATGTTTATATTAGCACTATATATATACATAAGGTTTTTCAAAATTTTATTATTTTATTATCTTAACGAATTGTATCATATTTTACAATAAAATTAAATTAATTTATAATATTTTTTTAATTTGGCGAATATTAATTTATAGAGTTTCTACTATAATTTATTTAAAATAAAAATAAAATATGTGACTAAGAAAAAAACAAACATATAATATCTCATAATTTTAATCTAAATCCATAAAATAATATACTCTTTTATTTAAGACCCAAAGTTGAACAGTATGGATATTTGTAAGTTGGTATCATAAAAATAGTACTTCATAATATTTATATTTTTTACAATATATTTTCAAAGGGTTATCATAACTTAATGGAATATGGGGTAACATAGTTATGAAACAAGACAAAGAATAGCAAATAGGTCAATGTTTTTTTTTTGTAAATTAATAAAAACAGATAGAAAAGAAAACAGTTAAACTCAAATTTCTATGAAACTCAACCTGATAGAGATTTGATATGAACTAGCTTTATAGAATTCTTTTATAAATGAATATACTATTTTTTTATCTCGACGTAGATTTGAGTCATCTGACAATATGTTTTGACCCAAAAACAAAGAGAAAACATGCGATTAATAATCAGTTTGTTTATAACATATTAACGTGTGTAAACTAAATACAAACCTATTACAAGGATAGTGATGATAGTTAGCATGGTGATCGAGAGTGACAATGGTTATTCATCAAGTTGATTATGAGTTGATGTTTTTTAATATTTAGAAAGAAAATTGAACAATCAACTTTATATGTACATTTGTATTTATGTAAGAAATTAGATGCATCTCACTTTGAAACATCCAATTTAGGCATCTTCCTCCTTAAATTTTGGCTTAGCGACCAGTTCAACATCAATTTACGGTTAGTTTTTTCATCCCATATGTAAAAGCCTAAGAACCACACAATCTTCTCTTCCATTGTAATTTTCTAACTTAAATAAGTGTTTAAGTTTAATCAAAAGCATAATACAGGTATAGTTTAGAACATATTAAGATGAATGCGATGTTGCATTGTTTACTTTAGTTCATACATACTGAAGTATTGTTTGAAAGTAGAAACATGAAATATCGTAAAGTTCCAAGAAAAAACATCAATCTCTTTAACTATAACGTTAAACTTACTATATTGGAAACACCATTGTGTATCTTCTATAGTTTGACACTTTTCATTTCATACTACCGCAACATAAATTGTTCGGTCACCGCATAATAGGTTGAGTTCAAATTTGTTGGTAATTTGGTTCGTAACCTGATTTGTGGCCTTCAGTGTATAAACTGAAGACTCATGGGCCAGGGGCATTCTTCTTGAGCCTCTCCTATATCTGCAAAAGGAAACGAAATTGGTTAGTAGGCCGGAGAGTTGAAGAAGCCCAAGACATGATTGTTATAACAACATGTAATGACTCAACGAGTTTCGTCATTGTTTTGAGAGCAGAGCTGACGAAGCTGAAGTAAAGTGTGATCTTCATCTCCGGTGATTCTCCAGCGAGCGCTGAGTTGCAGAGGTGCTTTCTGATTGCTCGATTCGAGTCTCCTTCACCGTGAAACAGCTCCAAATCTTGAAACAACAAGATTCAAGGTTATTGTTTATTAGAATCTTGTCTAAGCTTGTAATCTCTAAGTTGGAGGAATTTTCTAACGAACACAAGCTTAACGGATTGAGAGTGTTTTCTCTCCCCAAACGTAATGGGAAGTTACCATGAACTGGGTAAATAAATTTCATCATGAATTTAGTTCATACGAAAATTGATAACAAACAATCAAGCCAAGAAAATCGAAAATGTAACAAGTGGTATCAGAGCCCAGGTTCCGCTTGATACTTGTGGTGTTTTTTCAGATTCTAGTTTCTCTCAACAATCAATTAGGTAGATCTACAAGAAACTAAGTCATCGTAGGGTTCAAAACTTATCTGAGAATTTTTTTAGTTGTAGAAATTGTTTGCTTGAGTCTTGAAGTGATTGTGATTCCATATCATGTTTCGAATCAGATCAGTCTGCAAAAAGAAAGAACGGAACCTACACAAGGTCGCTTTGAAGTCGAGAAGTTTGATGGATCTGGTGATTTGGAATATGGAAACATAAGATGTGTGTGCATTTGAGATTCTAGGTTTGATTCTGTTCTATAAGAAGATACATGTTCAAATGATGGCGTTTGAGAACTCGGAGTCTAGTGCTGAGGTTTAATTTGATCCTAAGAGAGATATTAAGGACAAGAGAGTTCCCAGCTTGATTCAAATGAGCCTGAGTGATCAGATCGTTCGAAAGGTGATGAAATAGACTTCGACTCTTGGAATATGGAAGGCATTGGAGAGGTATTATCAAACTAAATCTCTTCCTAACAGGATCTATCTTAAGTAAAGATTTGCTAGCTATAAGATGAATGACCAGAAGACTATTGAGAAGAACCTGATAAATTTATAAAGCTGGTTAACGATCTAGAGAGCCTGGATGTCAAGCTATCAGATGAAGATCAAGCTATTCAAATCCTTACCGGTTTACTTCCCATTGGTCCGCGCACTGAAGTACGGCAGTGGGAAGGATACACTGACAGTTAATGATGTTATCACCTCGGCATATGCAAAATACACTGAACTAAGAGAGAGGGAGATAGAGGTGCTCTTGGTAAATCTAAGTATGATATTGAAGGTCTGTACGTGGGAGATAGATGAAGGTCTAATAGGAGAGAAAGCAATTTTGCAAGAGGAATGTCTAAGTCTAAAGGAAAGAGTTTCTCTAAGCCTAAATTTGGGTAAGAATAGCAAATGATGTTTCATTTGTGATAAAGAAGGGCACTAGAAGAGGAGTGTCCAGAGAGGGGAAAGTTTAAAGGCTCTAGCTCGGTAAATGTTGCTTCAGCTAAACATCTAAGAAAGAACCTCTGATACTCAAAGCTAGCATCCAAGACACCAAAAATGAATGGGTCTTGAACTCATGTGCAAGATTTTCACAGCATTCAAACAAGGAGGTGTGGGAAATAATACATTTAGTGAAATTAAAGGAGTTGGAAGATTTCACATTAGAGGACCAGATGCTCTATTTCGATTCTTATGGATGTGAATACATGCCTAATATGGTCATGAACCTAATTTCATATGGATGTTTGGATAAAGCTGGTTGTACATATGAGGGAGGTAGTTACAAAGTGAATTTCTTCAAATATGGCGCTGAAGTGTTGACTAGAAGGTATTCAGACGATTTGTACTACTTGAATGGAACTGTTTTAAAGGGTGAAAGTAACTCAATAGTTACTAAAGTTGGTACTACGAAGAAGTAGCATTATAGGTTGGGACATATAGTTCAGGAGTCCCTTGAACTACTTGTAAAATATGGTTACCTAGAAGCCAAGGATGTTGACACGCTAGGGTTATGTGAGGATTACGTGTTGGGAAAGGCTCACAGAAAAAAGTTTTAAGAAGGAAAATCACACATCTAAGGAAATACTAGAGTATGTTCATTCAGATCTTTGGTGAGCTCTTTCTATTGCTCCTAGCTTAGAAGAGAAACTATAATGATCAAGTTTATTAATGATTACTCAAGGGAATTCAGGATCGACTTCTTAAGAATCAAACATGGGGCGTTTGACAAGTTCAGAGAGTGAAAAATTAGAAGTGGAAACTCAAACTGGGAAGAAGCTTAAGTGTTTAAGCACATAATGGATTGGAGTATTGCAACATGAGATTTGATGATTACCTCCAAAGCTTCTGGAGGTCACGAGACATCATACTTTTGCTTGTACTCCTGAATATAACAGTGTTTCTGAGAGATTGAATCGTACTATCATGAAAAGGGTCAGATGTATGTTGGCAGAGAATGGACTGGAGGAGATGTTTTGGCAGAGGTTGCTTCGATTGCTTTCTATTTGATAAACAAGTCTCCTAATTCTGCTATTGAGTATAAGCTACATGAGGAGTTGTGGTCAGGATCTAAGCCAGGTTTGATGTGGGAACCTAAATTCACACCGTCGTTTTTCCGTAAATTAAGGAAAGTCAGGAAACCCTAACTTTCCATGAGGTTTCCAGATTCTCTGCGAGAGCCAACGACAAGTAATCGAGTAAACTTGGAAAACATGAAAAGATAATAAAACGAATTAGAAGAATAGATCTTTATTTCGAATTTGCGTACGAGCTCTCCAGAGACAAAAGCATACATGAAGCTTGTCTGGAAACGGGATCATAAAGGAATTCGTATAACACAAGCAGTAAAACGAGACTAAGTTTGCTAGCTCTACCACCTAGGTCGAGAGAAACTGATAGCCTATTTATTACCTGTTTTAGGCCATGTTATAGGCTCTATTAGGGTCTATTATCTGTGTCTAGTCTATGTTTTAAGGTTTTTACAGGTTAAGGCAGGTTTTAGAGATATATGGAGATACTTGGAGCTTTTGGAGCATTTAGAGGAAAATAACATGTAGCTGATCTTTGAGAGAGTCGAAGTACAAGACTTCCGTCGATCGACGTCAACCGACCTTACATGACCAAGATCGATCAATTGCTGATCACTTTCCATCGATCGATGACCAATTCGCAGACATCCGATTTCAAGCCCAAGTTAGAGACAAGATACAAGATTACAAGTTTACCCTCGACGAGTTTTGACTAAGATTTTAGGGTTTTTATATTTATAATTTATGTTTGAGAAATAATAGAGGACGCATACGTACAGAGACGTATGGTGCTAGGTTCTTGAGTATTTTATTCAGGGATATTTTGTATTTGAAACCACAGTGTTTTATCTATGCATTTTATCAGATTATTATTCTTACTTTGATTATATCTCAGTAGTTATCAGCTAGGTTTAGGATTTATTAATGGTATTAATGGATTAGACAAACAATAAAATTGTAGGGTTATTATTAGATCTATCAATATAATTGTGTTTTATTGCTTGTGTTCTATAGTAGTTAACCAGAACCCTGATCATAGGATAGTTAGGCGCAAGCGAGAGCATGGTCTACTACCAAAATTAATCATGTTGTGATAGGTTGCTAGAAACAAACGAGAGTTGATTTAGTTAATCTAGTGAACTATTTGAATTAGGTCATAAAGCTTGACTCAAGAAACCCATCGGATTCAACAAAGGATCATTGCCATCGATCGACGGTCATTCTATGTCAACAAGCGAGAGCTGAGACATTGGACATTAGTCAATAGATTAGACTCGCAGCGAGAGCTTGTCGTCTTTTACATTAGATATCGAGTTCTATGATTAATACTCTTAAATTTTATCTTCTATAATCCACTTGCATGAAAAGCCTAGATCAACATATTTACATTTACAATCTAGTTAGTTTATTGGGAAAATTGCCAAAAGGGATGAAATAGATATACTATTGTCCCCTTAGACAAAAATTTAGGAATCTTTGTCCCTATAGTACAAACAATAATGAATACCCCCTTTTGTCCTTATTCTATTGAAATTTTCCTAATTAAAATGTTAATTATTTTTAAATGTTTTTTAAATAAAATTTTTACATTATCAAAAGTAACCTCCCTCCTTTTGCTTCATCGACAAGAAACTCCGCATCCACTGTGTATTGACGATTTCCACAAACCACATGAAGCGTAGATGTGAATCTTCATATTTTTTGTGGCAAAGAGAATTGAAAGAAGAAGAAAAGATGAAAAACACACACGATGAATCCCTAAATCGTGTGAGAAGAGGAGGTTTTCAATTTTTTTTTTGGAAGAAAACTTAAAAAAGGAAATTAAAATATTAAAAAGATTTACAAGAATATTACTTAACCGTTTTTTGGCTAGATTTTCGGATCTTGTTTATTTTTTTTCCAGAACTTACATTCTACACTATAGAAGGTAGACGGAAGAACTAGGATATGGTATACGACTATTGTAGATAGAAAAACAATGTCAAGAATCCAACTTCCTACCGAGCTAGATAAATGTTTATCTCTACGACTTACAGTTCAACCAAAACCGTAGATTACAGAGACTTCGGTAGATTATATATTCTGAGCTCGTAGTTATATATGTTTTTGATATATTGCGCATCCTAAGCCCGTTTAGAACGATGTCTTTCTGTTAGATTACATATTCTACATCTCCGTAGATGGTAGATCGTAGATACTAACACATTTACTCCATTTTTAAATTTACAATTTAAAGATATTTTATAAACAAAAATATTTTTCTTATATGAACATGCTTATCTACATTCAAGTTTTACTATTTTTTACATAATTTCTTACCTTGTAAAAAAATAATATGAATTTTCAAAGACAAAAGGGTAGTGAAGCGTCCAAACATGCCAAAAATTGATTTTTGTTCTAAGGGGACAATAGTATAGTTATTTTGTCCCTTTTTTGCAATTTCCCCTAGTTTATTAGCATATTTTTCATATTCACATTATTAGCATATTTTCATATTGCATCTACACTCTCTAATAAAGAACATTTCCTTAGACTGATTACTTGTTAACAATATATATATATATAATCACCTAGCTTAACTTTTGGAATAAGAAATATATTGTGTGCCATTGTTCTCTGTTGAATGCGTCCCTAAGTAACTACACCTGATCTCTTCTTAGCAAGAGTATTATTTTGTGCGTTAGGATTGAGGTTAATTTGTTAGTTGATTGTATAGGATATTTATACCCTGCTATAACAGTAAACACACGCATGTCAAAATTTGGCGCCGTTGGCCGGGGGAACATTGGTTACATTAATTTAATTTCTAGGGCTTAGTCTAGGTTTGTTTTACTTTCAAGTTACTAATTTTCTTTTCCTTTGTCTTTCAGGTGCATGCAAAAGAGTACCATGAGCAATAAAGGACAAGAATTACTATTCCCAGACCCGCATAAACTCAAACGTACAATCCGCAAAGAAAGACGACAAGCATCAATCGACGGCATACATTCAGCATTGACTGAAAACAATTCTTCACGAATAGCATCGAACTGGCATCAGAACTCTATAGCATCTACCGACATTGATCACTCAGCATCGATTGACATCATCTCATCCGCGATCTATCGGATGACATCAGACGAGTTCCGATGTTTGCGCCTATAATTGTAGTTCAGAATGGGAATGGAGACTTTGCATGACCTCAACGGTCATCTTTGTAATGGCACAGGTCCAAAAATAGACGATCAAGGGGGCTGTAATCCTGATACAGAAGCAAGAAACAGAACGCTGCAATAGCTCAACCCGAAGCTAATGTCCCAAAGCTGCTTAACGAACGCTGGGCTGACACAACCGTCCAGACCAGTTTCTACGGCCAACAGATCCGCCATTCGTCCTCCAACTTTTCAGAGAAACAATTTTGGGATCAAGCCCGTTTTCTTAAGACTTGTAGCGCAGACACCTTGCCATGGGTTACGACATGAGCACACCTCTGGATCATCTGGAGCGGTTTGAGGATCTAGTGACGGCTATTAAAGCCAATGGATTCCCTGAGGACTATCTTTTCTGTAAGCTCCTCAAGTACTCACTTGCTGGAGAAGCTTCATATTGCTTAAGCAACTGCCACCAAGATCCCTGACATCCTGGACTGACATCAAAAACGCTTCTTGTGTAACTTCTTCGATGACGCTAAAGCAGAAGATCTGTAGGAGCAAGATTGCTACTTTTTCACCAAAACCTTCAGTCTTTTAGAACTCTGGATCATATTCAAATCATACCAAAGAGACTGTCCACATCACGGGTTCAACAAAGTGCAGTTTCTCGCCTTTCTTCAGAGGTTTGAAATTACAATACCTATGTCTTTTGGACACAACTAGTGAGGGGAATCTTAGTACCCAGAAAAGCCCTGAAGAAGCCATAAGAATGATTGAAATTTAGCAATCTAGCAGCAGCACCAAAAGAAACACTGATTTCTGAGAGAAAGAAAATCAGCTCCAGCAGTAGCAAGGAGCAGACTGAAGAGGTCAAGGCAAAACTAGATAGAGATTTTTTCAAGAAAACATGTTACTTTTTGCAGAAGTGGAAAGCAATTGAGTCTGGAGAAAAATGAGAATTGAAGAGGAAGATGTAAACTCATTGAATGGAAATGGTTTTAAAAGAGATAAGGGAACTCAGGCTTCAACAGGAACTCCTATGGTGCTAGTAAAGGAGTAACTTTTAATCAGATTCACAGCGAAGGCTCTTCAACAACAACATGACATATGGATCTTCCTACTACCAAAATCCTCCTCCGGAAACTAAGGAAAGCAAGATTGAAGCAATGGTTGATAGAGTCTTAGAGGGACAGCATAAGATGATTGTGGATTTCAATGGAAAGATAGATGGTCAGTACCTCAACCTTAACACCAAGTTCGAAAACCTCAGCAATCATGTGAGAAAACTGGAGAATTAAGTGATACAAACAAGTGAGACCATCAAGAAGCATGAGAGCCTTGATCAAGGAGAAAATCGAGGCTGGGGCAAAGATACCACGTTAATGCTTTAATTGATGATGATTTCTAATAGGAAGTCAAGGAGAGAGAAGCTCCAAGATAGCAATTTTTGTTTGGAAAATTCAGTTTCACTCGGAAATGCTAATACGCATCGATCGACGCCAACCGGTGAGAATCAATCGACAGTGAAACCCACAGACTCAGTGGATTCGTGTGAATTGATTAACATCAATCAAAAATGTCTCTGTAACAATCGATGCGACAGAAAGACAGAAGAATCGATCAACAAGAGAGAAATCTAATACTGCCTAACGAACCTAAATGCGAGGCTTGTTTGTACGTCCAACCATGAAAAATTTAGATCAGAATATAGACACATCTGAATCTATGGATACTGATAGAGAAGATGAGGGACATTCAAAAAGGAGGCAAAAGATCCCAAAGCATCAACGTAGAGAAGCCAATGAAAGGATGAAGTAGAGACCCTAGTGTGAAAAGAAAAAGTGATCATGGGAAGTTTGTGATTCCATGTTTCTTCAAAAGAAACAAATATCCCAACACTCTCTGTGACACTGGATCTTCAGTGAGAATTATGACAAAGTCTATGGGCAGAGGAGTTGAACCTGACAGTGGAACCCTTCAACGATTCTTTTACATTCGGTGAATGCTCAAGAGTGAATTAAGGAGGGATGGTAAAAGATGTTCCAGTGCATATCAAACAATACCTTAGTTCCAACAGACTTTCATGTGATGGACATCAGGAATAGATTGAACTCTTCTCTACTACTGGGGAGAGCATTGATGGCTACTGTGGGAGGCATATGCGACATGCAGTTAAACAGGTTGTATCTATCTCTAATTGATAAAAATATTTTATGGACCTGTCAAAAATAAGAAGCAAGGCTACCCTGATCGAATTCTGCAATGATGCAAACTTGTGGCCACATGTTTCTGCAATTACGAGTTCGGTGAGGAATCAGAAGAAGGAGAATTGATCACTAAAACTTCCGAACGAGCCCACACCCACCATGGTGATTTCAGTTACAACACAACCCATCTCGAGTACGACGAAGATTACAAAGAGGAAGAAACAATTGAATACCAAGGGATTGCCTTGGAAAAGGCTGGAGTTTTCCATGTTTCCCCTCGACCTGGGAATTTGATATCGATCGAGGGAGACCATACACCGTCGATCGCTACTGAGAATTAATCAGAAACCGAACGAGATTCATTTTTAGAACGCGAAAAGGAATATGGTTATTTTACAGCCAGATGGGTTCAACATTATGCGAGATCCATATGATTATGCCAGAGCTATGGACGGCCGCATTCTACATGTCACGAAAGACGATGTGGCAGATATACTTGCAATGGCTAGCGGAGCTGGAAACTTTTTCATCCACCAGTCTGATCACCGAGCATCGATCAAAGTTCCACAGATGACATCGATTGACGCTAAACCGGCGTACCAAGGTTACTATGGAGATTACGAAGAGAACGATGCAGCTTACAGAGAGGAAGAAGATGGCTGGGTTAGTGAACGAAAGAGTAGGCAATTCAGCATCAATCCTCAACATATCTTTGCCATCCAACGACATCAAATGAGGACCAGAACAATTAATTGAAGCAGAAGAGACAAAAGATGGTTATCTCAGACCAGACGAGTTTGGAATCTTCAGAGATACAAAGGGACGTGCACGAGATCTTTACAGGAGAATTCTCAACTTACCTAAGGAAGATGTAGCAGATGTCCTTGTTATGGCTAATGGATCAGGAAGTTTATTTGGACAATAGCAAGAGCCATCGATCAACGCGCAGGTACCACCATCGAGCGACATCAAGGAGAAGAAGCACGAGCCTAACCAGTACCAAACATAGATCGACAACAAGGAGCATGCATCGATCGATACCACCATTCCAGGAGTCCACGAGTTCTGTACATCTAACCCTTTTACTTCAGAAACTCTGGGACCGGTCAGTTGGATAAATCCCCTACTGATAGACGGTCATGTAAAGTATGGAAAGAGATCTTTTGATGCTGATGGCAGAAGGATTTTCTTTTGGGAAAAGCAAGATGAGAATGGCATATACAAACCTGAGAATGGCAAGGCATGTGCATTAGACAGACGAATTGTGAATGTGCAAGAGGAAGATACCAGACCAGTTCTAGAGAGAGCTATTATGTTTGAGTACATCTACATATGTTTACCTGAACATGCAGCAAAGATCGCTATGTCCAGGAAGAAGCAAGAAACATATACCAGAGCAGAGATTGACGATCTTGTGAATGGGATCTACAACGCTCAAGAGATGTCATTAGAAGATTCTTACAAGAGGCTTGATGATGTCTACTATCATATAGAAAAATTTCTCACCGGTCTGACTACACGCATGGATAAGATGCAGCGAGATTTGGATACTATTCAAATACAGCATACGAGTGGACGCAACAAAGTGACATCGATCGACGGCAACATTGCACCATTGATCGATGCTAAGTCCGACAGACAAAAGCACGCAGCAGAAACACAATTGGAAGACAGGTTCACTGAGATTATTTTCTCTGATAACCTAATAAAGGAAGATATTTCTCAAAAATTGGAGGATCTATCGGAGACTATAGTTGCCATACTTAGGATGCTACAGCGCAACATTGAGAATCTACAGAGGAGAATGCATTCAGTGGAGGTTACTAAGGAGATCGTAAAGAATGAGAAAGCCATAGGAGATGAAGCAATGAGAAACTTCATTGGTACATGGCTTTAGAAGAGCAGAGAAGATGTAGACACTTGTTTTCCAAGTGTTGATCCACCTCCACTCTAGTCAGAAAGTTCAAAACTTTGAGCTTACGACTATAATTAAGCACTAAGTGGGAGGCAGCCCATTGTTTAGTAGATTTTTACTTAGTTTTTAATTATACTATATATTTATTTCGATTTTTATTTTATTTCTACAGACTACTTATACTACTATCGATCGACACCATAGAGGCACCAACGGTCGACACTGGATCGCGACCATCGATCAACCAAACCCGCCTACCATCGATCGACACTCTCTCACAAAGATAGGTATCAAAGTCTATACTTAAGCTATTTACTCAAGTTTAATTTTTCCTAACCAATCCGGGATGAATTACACTGGGGACAGTGTAATTAAAGTCTAGGGGGAGGTTCGCTAACGCTATTTTATTGTTTTTGATTTTTATTTACTATCTATAAGTTTTTCAAAGAGTTTTATCGAGTCAAGAAGAGGATTATGATCAAAAAATTATTATTGACTAACCATACTTTAGCACCATTCTTAGAAGGTTGTTGCAAAGATTACGAGAGATACCGAAGTGGATCATCTTGCTACTATATCACACTTGCTTAGAAAGTTTGAAGGAACAAAAACTGATGAATCATGACATTATTTGCTTGCTTTGGGATTTGGTATACACTGGATCGGATTCCTTTTGCAAGTCTGGAAGGCAAAAGTCTGTGTGCTTCTGATTCCCCTCTCTCTCCCCTCCAGATTAAAAAAGGAGTCAAACAGGATTTGGTGGATACAACCATTAAAGCTTGATTCATATGATCCTAGAAAGAGATAAATGTCAAAAAAAAGTGAACAGGATCTGGTGGCAAAAACCATTAGGGCTTGATTCATGGAAGCCATTAGAGCTCTACCTGTGTGTTCAGATACTTGCAGAGGTAAGAGTCTATATATCCTCTAATCGATACTCCTAAGGTAAAGTCTGCACTTTTATTTTATGCAAGGAAATGAAATCAGTAGAGGGGCTAGCCAGACTAGTATTCGCTAAGTTGTTGGTAGAATGTAATTGGTTGCTATACTAGGATATGGTATATAAAGTTTCTCTGTTATTGACTTGATAGGATGTGACTACAATAAAGTAAGGTGACAGTTATACTTAGATATTATGTGATTCTTCGCTTTTCAAAACCTCTTTCGCAGACTTATTTGCTTGAGGACAAGCAAAAGGTTAAGTCTATGGGAGTTGATATACCATGGATTTTACTTATTTTACCTATGATACATAGAGTATTTTAGAGTCTTTTATATGCATTTGGTATTGTTTTAGAGTATTTACAGGTCAAGGTACTCAGTGGAAACAATTGGAGATTTTGAGCTATTTTGGAGCATTTAGGATGCTCAGCAGAAACTCGGAGTCAGATTGAGAAATTATAAGTTTTACCTAGAAGTTTCATTATTTGCAAGATAAGTTCCTAGCCAAAATTTAGACTATTTATTAGGGTTTTCTATCTTAGTTTTTACTTAAGCCTAGAGGACCTAAGAAAGAGTTGTCTTCTAAGTTACACAATAGTTTGAGAATTAAGAGTTGAAATACATTGCTTCATCTATTGGAGAGAAAAATCTGATCATCATTACAGAGAAGATCTTGAACTCCTTATATGTTTACTCAGTTTTTTCTATGCAATTTATTCAGAACTTATTCATGCTCTTTATTGCTATGTCTAAGTAGTTCAATGTTAGATTATGGTTATTCAATGGTAATAATGTATTGCTGATTTTATAGAATTGTTAGGGTAATCCTCTTGGTTCTTTGTTTAAGTTACTCTTAATGCTAAGTTGAATTTGATCACCTCAACCTTAGAAATTAGGGTTTCATAGCGCAAGCGAGAGTTTGGTTATAACATGAAATCTATCTTAAACAATCTAAATAACCGGTAACAAACGAGAGTTGAATTGAAGTTTAGAGAACCCATAAAACCGCAAAACCAGTACTGTTTAGAATGGGCATCGATCGACACCACCTAGTGGGCATCGATCGATACTCAGTTGAGATGCACAAAAGCGATCTCCTAAACCCTACGGTTTGAGTTTAGAACAATGCTTAATAAAACTTTAGCAATCTATTAACATGTAGTATCTAATCTTACCTAAGAGTTTATCCTAAGTCTAATCTCTTAATCTGATCCTCACAAACCAAATTAATCTTGGAATCAATTTTATTGTTATTATTATAATTCATCTAGCTTTAATTCGAAGACAATAAGTCTATTGTGCAATCCTAGAGTCTAAGTGAATTTGATCCCTAAGTAATACATTGAACCTCTTGTTTGAGATAGTAAAAGTGGGAAATAGGGTTAATTTGAAAGTGAAATAATAACCCCACATCACCGTGCTAAGATAGCCAATGGTGTTAGAAACAATTTTTCACTTTACGTATCAGTTATACGCTAAATGTTAATGTTTCCTATATCCGTACAAAAATAGTTTTGTTTTTGTATGATGAAGACAAAACCTAAGAAGCTCGATAAAGAACTTGTGCGATATGATTGCCTGCTCGAACGAAACCGAGGGAGATGGGAGGCAGAAGCCAGTGAGCCGCATGACTAAAGAATGAGATCTGTAAGATCGTAGTGCGAAGATATAAAGTTTAGTTTTTTCGTTGAGAGATGATCACATGACTTTGTTTTAGCTATACAAAAATCATCCAAAATACTTCTCTGTAAAACTTGATATGTTCTTTTCCGAATGTTTATTCGTGTAACTTGGTGTGGCTATACGAAGGATGTTTCGCGTAAGTTTTACAAGGAGAGAATAGCATTGAAGTAAATTGAAAATCTCTCTCACAAATTACTCGTGATATTTGCGAATGAGGAATGTGTTTTCATCATTCTATTTTTCGCATTGCGAAGTTGTTTTTCATGACACCGATCTTGTTTTCCTATAGGCTCTTCTGTATAAAATGTTATAGTTATACGAAAGTAATGGATGATCGGTTTTATGAGGAATCACATTGCCTAAATTATTTTTTGTCTACTGCTACGAGAGTTTACTTTGTCGAAAGCGTTTTCTTGATGCGGAGACAAAAAAAAATTGAAGTATGGGAGTATACGAGTATAGTATACGTACCTACTCCCTCCTTTTTCTTACGAAAGAAAACGGCTGAAGCGATATTTTGAAGGGTTGTGTACTTTTTTTTCTTTTGAAGATTGGGATGATCGACAATCCAGGTTGGTTTAAAGACGACGCTAGGATTATGACTTGGTGAGTTTCGGGTTGACGACTAGGAATATGTCGGTTTTAAGAAAATTGTTAGGCACGAGTCCGTCTTAAGACGACGTTCGCGTTTCTAGTTCTTTCTTTCTTTAGGAAGAGAGCTGAGTATGGCGATCATTTCTCGGTTTTCCGAGAGTTTAGATCGGTTCTCAAGATATGCCTGAACAATCACCGAACAATAGATCGAGACAGGAAAATTCCTATGACCTAGATCGCTAGACTATTCTCCTAGATCCTTAGTTCCTTAAAGTTGTAAGGAGATCTCTGAAGCGTTTTTATTTCTTAGTACCTTCCTATGAAAATTCCAAGTCTGATTTCAAAAACTTCCAAGTCAGACATACCTTAATTTTCTCGAAGGTTTGGGTTCACCTCTTCTCTGTTTTTCCTGTTCATTTCCCCTTTCACTTCTCGTGTATGTACGCCCCTTAAGAATAGTAAAAAAATCAGTTTTCCTGGCCGCGTTTAGGCTCGAACCTGACTTGCGGTTTTGGTTCGTCGATCCTTATTTTTGGTATTGGTGTTTATCCTTTGAAACATGACACTTATCTTCCGAACTTGAATTTTATTTTCTCTCGGAAATAAAAGATAGACCGTCAAAATATCATTGGGCTCAATTTCGTTAAGAATCGTAAGTCGTCTTTTAGTCGTATTTTACACCTTTTAGGGCCGTTTTTGATTTAAACGTTTTTACGATTTCTTCGAAAGGGTACCTTAGATATGATGTCAATTTTTGTAAAAGGTTCAAATTACTCGTATAGTTGAGGCAACTAAGGTGTTAAGTAAATTTTTGCCATTTTATACGATCCATTTATATTCATACGAGAAAACAAGTTTTTGCGGTTTTTATCGTAAAGTTCCAAAGGTAACTCCAATCGAGATGAAACAAGAGACGTTTCTATCAAGATTCGAAGGAGAACGCAAAGATGGACGTAAGAGCGAGTAGGATGCCCAAGAGGGCGAGTAGGACGCGAAGAGGGAGAGTAGGAGCAAGCCAAGGAGTTTGGGCAAGTCTTACTTGTTTTTGTCGTAAAATCTCAAAGGCAACTGCGATTGAGATGAAACGAAATGTGTTTCAATCGAGGTTCGAAAGAGAACACAAAGTAGAAGCTCATAAGGGTTACCCAACTCGCCATGAGTCGAGTTGGAGGGAATAAATGCAACTCGCCATTGGGGCGAGTTGGACGGTGTGCGTCTCAACGGAAACTATGATTGAGACGAAACGAAAAGCTTTTCGATTGGGATTCAAAGGAGAACGCAAAGGTGATCCAAAAGACTGCTCGTTCGGTTAAACTCGCCGAACAGGCGAGTTGGACGGCTGGTGAGGTCGTTTTGTAATTTTCTTCATATTTGTTTCTACAAAAGTTGTATCATATAATGTTAACTCGTTTCACTTTGCAAACGATGTTCGATAAAATATTGTCACAATTGATTTTACAAAAACTGTTTCGGAAATTGTTGTTGAGCTTTAATTTTATGAAAGTTATTCCGCAAAATGTCATGAGTTTAGTTTACAAAAGTTTTTTCGTAAAATGTTGTTGAGTTTAATTTTACGAAAGTCGTTATGTAAGTGTGTTTTCGATTTGGCTGTACGAGAACCGTTTTTCAGAAAACTCATGTTTTGTGGTTGTTCACCAAATTTTTTTGTCTGGGTTTTAGCCTTGAAACTTTGGCTGTGATGAGCTTAATTATTGGGAGTCAACTTAATCGGAGATTTCTAGTTTCCGCATGAGTGATCCGAGGGGATTTTGAATAGTTTTTACGAAGTAAGTTTAAGTGACAACCATCGAGAATTCACTGAATATGTCACGTAGAAAAGAAGCTTGACATTTTACGAAATCATAGGCTTCCGAAAACGTTTTAGCAGTGAGGGACACGATCTCTCGTTTTTCTTAGCTTAGTTTCCGTCATCCGTTTTAGGTTTCGAGTGATTCAATATAGATCAACTTCGTTTCTACAATAATTGTTCGAAAGAAGTACAACAATAGGGGTTGTAGGCCCGATTTTCTGTGGTTCTTTTCTCCGTGAGTAATCTAGGGTTTCTCTGCAATTTTTAGGAGAGCAAGTTTTATTTTGCCGAAAAAATTTCGAAAAACGTCTTTTGGTCGAACCCTTATTCGCTGATATTTTTCCAACTCAGTAATGAGACAAACTTTACGGGGTTTGATAGATTTTATCGTTTCCCTTTCTGCTTAGTGAGAGAAATCCCGAGCTTGTTTGGTGTTCCACCTGTGGCAAAAAGTCACGACTAGGTTTTCGATTTTTCAAGCACTGCGGCGTTTGCATAAGCGTTGGCGATGGGAGCAGTCATTGGTGGAGTTGTTTTACCAGCTTTGTTGCGAGCTGTGGCATTGTCTTTCGTATTTCCAGACATCTTTTCGATCAAGCGTTTTGTGGCCATGAGTTAGAGTAAACCGTATTCCCCCCCCCCCCCCTCCTCCTTGTAGCGCCAAACTGTGGGAACCGAAATTCACTCCGTCGATTTCCGTAAACTAAGGAAAGTCAAGAAACCCTAACTTTCCCTGAGGTCCTGGATTCTCTGTGAGAGCCAACAACAATTAACCGAGTAAACTTGGAAAACATGAAAAGATAACAAAACAAATTTAGAAAGAAATAGATCTTTATTTCAAATTTGCGTACGAGCGCTCCAGAGACAAAAGCTTACATGAAGCTTGTCTGGAAACAGGATCACAAAGGAATTCTTATAGCATAAGCAGTAAAATGTGACTAGTTTGCTAGCTCTACAACCTATGTCGAGAGAAACCTATGTGGCTGCAACTCGCTTAGCAATAGACGAAAAAGACGAAAAAGGTTTGAAAGATTTGGTACATGAAGATATGCCTACGTACCCCTTTCGAGGATTAAGTCGGACGTAGTTCAATTAAAATAGTGGACCAAGAGATCGAACTGCTGGAGCAAGTTCGTATGGTAATCAAGTGCCAGTCATAGAAACCGAGCTTGTCGAGAATAAAGCTTAGGGTTTCTAAGTGCAGTGAGTTGTAGAGTCTAAGGAAATCAGAATCTTCGAACAAAGATGGAGAAATGTCTGAGTATAACTCTGTCCTTTTAGCCACCTAAGTTCTAAGTTCTTATAAGCTAACATAGCTTCTCTAGGTCTAAATCTTTGGATCCCCTGCGCCTTTAGCTTTAGCTCCCTTATATATGCCTTCTGGGTCGGTTCCTCTTTCCTTTTTTCCTAGGTCGAGTTTATTGCTTTGCGGAAACATTCGTTTTTATCTCGATCTTCATCATTATATTGGAAACTTGACATTTATCTTCCGATTTCATGAGACTTATCTTCTTCTGCGAGTAAAGATACACCGTCATAACATTGATGGGTTCAATTTTGTATGAAAACGCAAGTGTGTATTTAGCCGCATTCTAGAAATTTTTGGGCTGTATTTCAACTTAAACGTTTTTTACGATTTCTTAGAAAGAACGTTTAATGATACAACGTCGCTTTAGCTAGGAAGTTCACACTTCTCATATAGATTAGAAAACTCTGGTGTTGAGTTAATTGTTGCCGTTTATATGATAACCATGAACTTCATCCGGGAAAATAAGTCTTTGGGGTTTTTATCGTAAAGTTCCAACGGTAACTCCGATTGAGACAAAATGAAGAAAATTTTGATCGAGATTGAGAGGAAATCCAAGGGGTGTGGTCTCACTCGCCATATGGTGACCTTGGAGCTGTATTTGGCGACCTGGGCGCTGTATTTGGCAACCTGGGGTTCGTTTGGCGACTCTTACTTGTTTTAATCGTAAAATATCAACGGAAACTCCAATTGAGAAGAAACGAAAAATCATTTTGATCGCGACTCGAAGAGGAATACAAAGGATATTCACAGCTCTCCATATGGCGACTCATACTTGGAGAGCCAAGGTCACCATATGGCGACCCAGTCTTTGAAAAGTCAAATCGCCATATAGCGACCTGGACTCGGAGAGCCTAGGTCGCCAAATGGCGACCCGGACGCAGAGGGCCTAGGTCGCCATATGGCGACCCGGACTCAGAGAGCCTAGGTCTCCATATGGCGACCCAAATTCGGAGGGCCTAGGTCACCATATGGAAACCCGGACTCAGAGGGCCTAGGTCGCCATAGGTCGCCATATGGTGACTGTGCTTTGCGTGTGCGGGTTGCCATATGGCGACATGTGCTTGTTGGGTGCAGGTCACCATATGGCGACTTGTGTTCTATGAGAGTGGGTCGCCATATGGTGACCCGTACGTTGTGTTCGGGGATCGTCATGTGGTGACCCGTATGTTACGTGTGGGACTCGCCGTGTGATGACTTGCTCCTTGCGGCTTGATCATTCTTTGAAAACTTTCGTGAGCCGAAACCTCGGAAGAAACATTTTCCGAGGACTTGAGCCGTTGATTTTGTCTTGACCAATTTTGACAGCAACAGTTGAAACATTTTAGAAGGTTTGGATCAGTTGTCTATGTTCATAAGGTTACTCCTAAGAGAAGTCTCAGAGGACTTAAGGGGTTCTTCGTTGGTTATCCTCAGGGAACTAAGGGATTCAGAGTATGGCTGTCAGAAAAAGGATGTGTACGATTAGTAGGAATGCAATTTTTCATGAGGAAGAAGTGTACAACGATTCTCTAATGTATGTGGTTCAAGATGTGCAGAGTTATCTATCTTGTGTTGGTAAAGGGAAGTTTGTTCTGAAAGAGAAGAAGAAGCGTGTATCATTCAGTCATAATCCAATTAAGGGTTCATCTAAGGAGATTCGTGATTCAGAGGCCTCAACTTCAGGTGGTTCAGTTTCATGTGGAGCATTGTCAGATTCAGAGGATCAGTCAGCTGATCAGGAAGAAGAAATCGAACATGATCTAAATCACTACATTTTTGCGAGAGACAGAAAGAGCAGAGAGACAAATCTACCGTCTAACTACAATGATTTCAATGTGGTAGCTTATGATCTATCTACTGCGAGTGATATTGAGATTGATGAGCCTAAGTCAGATCAGGAAGCTATGAGAACTAAGGCAAGAGATCATTGGCGTTCATCCACTGTGGAAGAAATAGATTTATTTGACAAGAATGAGACATGTGATATAGTGGAAAGACTTTCTAGAAGAGAGTTATTGGTTACAAGTGGGTCTACAAAACAAAACCATGAATTTCAGGAACTGAGAAATCACAATTTAAAGCCATATTAGTAGCTAAGGTTTTCTCGAAGATAGAATGGATTGGTTATAACAAAGTATTTGCACCAGTTGTGAAGCATGTTCTATTAGGTTCATCCTATCATTGGTGGTTAAAGAATATCAATATCTGGAACAACTAGATGTAAAGACAACTTTCAGCTTTCCTGAATGGAACTCTAGACGAAGAAATCTATATGAAACAACCAGAATGGTTCAAAGTTAAAGAAAAAGAAGAAATGGTTTGCTTACTGTAGAAATCTCTATATGGTCTCAAGGAGTCGCCAAGGTAGTGGAATAAGAGGTCTGACGATTTCATGAAGGAACATGGGTTCAGGCAGATTCCCTATGGTCAGTATGTCTGTCAGTGCTACAGAAATGTATTTGAGGGTCTATCTTACGTGGTATGTTGATGACATGCTTGTGGTTTCTAAGGATATGGGAGTGTTCAGGAAATTGAAAGCTAGGTTGAGCAGTGAGTTTGTGATAAACAATCTTGGAGCTGCTACGAGGATCCTAGGGATGGACATTATCGAGATAGAAGAACTGGAACCTTGAAGTTTTCTCAGGGAAAGTACCTTGATATGTACTCTCAACCTTCAACATGATTGATTGCAGAGCTGTAACTACTCATATGGGATCTCAATGTGAGTTGAAGAGTCTGGAAGAGAAAGAGATAGAGATACAAGCTAGATACATGATTGATGTTTCATACGCCAGTGCTGTTGGTAGCTTGATGTACGCCATGGTGGGGACACGTTCTGATATAGCTTATGATGTTGGAGTGGTTATCAGACTCATGGGAAACCTGAGTAGAGAACACTGGGAGGTAATGAAGTGTATATTAAAATATATAAGGAGCACCTCGGGTATTGGATTGTGGTTCACATAAGGAAATGAGTTTAAGGTGAAGGGGTTCTGCAATGCAGACTATGCAACGAGATCAGTTACAGGCTACCTGTTTCATGTAGGTGGCAGCACTATCAGCTGGAGATCGGGGGTCCAACCACTTGTTTCCTTATCAACTACATAATCATAATACATTTCCTGACAGAATCGGGTAAAGAGGTGTTATGGCTTAGAGGTATATGCGAAGATCTAGACTACGAAAAAGGTGCAATCAAGATCAACTGTTACTCACAGTCAGCTATATTCCTAGCAAGGAATGGCAGATTTCACAAAGGACTAAGCATATCCATACTTAGTACAATTTTATCAGGGACGTGATAGAAGACGGGATTTTCTCAGTGGTGAAAGTGCATACTACTCTAAACTTAGCTGATATATTAACTAAAAGCGTACATGGAAAGACACTGGAAAGGCCTTGGTGTCTATCACGGTTCGCGAGTAAGACATGCAGAATGGATTGGCTGTCGAGGGTCTCCGATTCTTTACCTCGCAGCAAAGGGAAGAAGAAGTGGGTCCTAAAACTAGAGTATATATAGAAGAGAAGGAAATCGAAAAGTCTTAAAATTTTAGAAAAATAAGGAAAACTTAAATTAAACTTAAATTATTTTGAAAACTAAATATTAATTAATATGGCTGACTTCTTGATTAGTTGAGGATTCATTCTCTCTTCCTGAATGGACAGCCACAAAAATTAAGTCAAGAGTCAGCCATAACAACTAATATTTAGCTTTCAAAATAATTTAAGTTTAAATTAAGTTTTTCTTATTTTTCTACAATTTTAAGAATTTTCGATTTTCTTCTCTTCTTCATATACTCTAGTTTTCTTTCTAAAAATCTCATTCACCTTTTTTACCAAAACTCTCTCTAAATCTGTGAATCATTTTTTCATCCATGAACACTGATTGCTAAAGAGTTCATTATTTGTCTGCAAAACTTGTGAATCTAAAGAAAATCATTAAGGTAGTCGATGAACGATTGTTTACCTGAGATGCATGTGGTCTGTTGTGAGCGTTGGATGCTGAGAAATGTCATTTTCAGTACCTCACAAGAAAAGACAAATCTGCTAAGGGAAGTGAACAAAGTCGACATGCATGTGAAGATCTGAGTAAGATGTCTGAAAAGGGTTACCGGTTAAGTAGTTTACCTGTGATGTGGTTGCAGACTTGGTCAGATCAAGTCTTTATCGTCGTCTTGAGAGGAAGAGAAGTCAGATGAAGAGTTGGGAATCTTGTCGTCTGAGTCGAGTTCTCATGTCGATTCAGTTTTTGGGTTTCGATAATTTAAACAAAGACAGGATGATGTTATCTCCAAGGTGGAGTGGTTTCTGGTGACTTTACCGGTCAAGGTGACCGGAATGTGAGAGAGAATGTGGAGAAAATCTATACAGAGAGCTGAAAACATTCTGCAGAGTTTCGCTAGGGTTTCGGGATGCTGTCTGAAAGAGATGAGTCGGCGTTTTTTACAAGGTGGAAATTGTTGGCTTTAGTGTATAAACCAAAGACTCATGGTTCAGGTGCATTCTTCTTGGGCCTCTCGTTTATCTCCAAAAGGGAAATGAGATTGGTTAAGCAGGCTGAGAGTTGAAGAATCCCAAGAAAAGGTTGTTAGAACAACCTGTAATGACTCAATGACTTTCATCGTCGTCGTTCTGAGAGCACAACTGATGAAGCTGAAGTAGAGTTTGTGGTCTTCTCCGGTGATTCTTCAGCGAGCACTGAGTTGCAGAGGTGCATTTTTGATTTGAGTCTCCTTCACCGTGAAACAGCTCCAAATCCTGAAACAACAAGATTATAGGTTATTGTTTGATAGAATCTTGTATAATCTTGTAATCTCTAAGGCAGAGGAGTTTTCTGACGAACACAGACTTAGTGGATTGAAAGTGTGTTTCTTTCCCCAGAAGTAACGAGAAGTAACAAACAAATCAAACAACAAACAAACGAGATCAAAAACATAACACGAATGGGTGTGAACAATAAAATTGGATAGTGACTGAATCGTGCACAATGTCCTTTTTCTTAAAGAGTATTTCGACCATATTCTAATTTTTGGGGTTACACGAAATCTCTTGTAGGCTAAGATACAAGAATAACAAATAGAGTTTTAGTGTTTATATGTGTTTCTTCGAAAACTTTTGATGATTTTTTAACAATGAATCTCTCTTTCTATCTAACCATTAGTTTCTGATTTCTTTTTGTGGTTGTCATTTGCCAAGACCCGCAACTCTTTATATATAGTACTAAGATTTGCAATGGTAAGCACCAATAGTTACAATGGTTAGCCAAAAATCGCAACTATTAACACCAATAGTTGTGAAGGTTATGCAAAAGTCACAACGGTTTATCACCCAAAGGCTTTAATCACTAATGAATGCAATGGTCTATCACCAAATGTTGCAATTAATCACTAATAGTCACAGACACAAACAATAGTAATTGTTCATCTAGATAATTGCAATGCATCACTTAAATAGTTGCAATGATTCACTTATATATCAAACAATCCTCATCCATTTAAGTTTAATCACATATTCAATAAATAAGTAATTAACACATATATCAAACTCATGCATAAATGAAAATGTTAGAATGATTGAATTTTTATCTCAATGTAATACACATTCCAAATGTACGAGAATCATGATATCCTATAAAATGAATCCCTCAACACATTTTTGACACATGAAGATAATACATACACGTGTTTCCACACTACTCTAAGTGTTTATCCGACATTATTATAAGTCATGTGTCATATCCCTTCATGAATGTATGTATACAAAGCCAAGTCTAATTTTATTGAAGTCGCATCACTTCACACTCATGTAGGTGAATACTTTCAATGATGCACCTGCAAAGCACTTTTTCAAAGAATCTATTGAGAATAACATTTCAACTTATCTCTTTCTTTTAGGTCCATGCATATACCTTGCGATGATATAAACATGTGCTTCAATCTTTAATGTAGGTTTTCCACATTGAATTCAGCCTCTAACATTTTATTAGAGGGAATTAGGTATTCCACAATTAAAGATTTCAAATAGACTTTAAACTAATCCCTTTAATAGACTTAGCTACCAAGTCTTTAGCTAATCATTTTGTCAAATGATCTGGTACATTTCATTCATACCGAACAAACTCTATGGTAATCACTCCTGAGTGATCAGCTCCCATAATGCGCTATATTTAATGCCCAGTTATCACGACTTACCATTATACACTTAGTTTTTAATCTTAACCGAGATTTTTCACTATCAAAATAGATAGAAACTTGTGATACTATGTCGATCACAATGGAATATCGTAAATTAAATTCCTTAGCTAATAAGTTTATTTACCGGCATAAGTTAATGCTACGAATTGTTATTCTATAGTGAAATTTTTCTTTCATGCAAGGTTGCTTCTTGGAAGCCCATGAAATTATACATTCCCAAGTAAACACTCCACCACTTTTCAAAGTGATCTTTCATGTTTTTAATCAAACATGAATCTGAATTACCTTTACCTATGAAGAAAATCTGACTTATTACAAATCATAATTTATTGTTCCATCCAACTACTCGAGTTGTGATATTTCTTGTTATGTATAAGGCAAAAGCTTTAATCTCCTATCCATGAGAGTATTCATTAGCGAAAAAATCTCTCAATTGAACTTCTTATCGACTTTCTCAATATAATGAAAAAATAGTGGTTTACTTGCATGTGTGATTCAAACTTCAAGAATTACATATACCTCTCTCACGTCTTTCATTACAAAATTTGATGACAATAATGATTTTGTAAGCTTTACTTGTCTGAGTTCAGTGCCAAATATTAACATGTCATCAACATACAAACAAATGATTATTCAATTATTGGACTCATATTTTTCTATATAAACATATATCCTACTAATTTAACTTAAGTCACTTGATAAGACAATATCATCAAACATTTAGCGTTAATGCCTATGTGTTTTATTCATACTATACAATGACTTTATAAAATTATACATTTTATTCTCATTACAAGGTATAATAAAAGTTTAGGTTGCTTCATATACACCTTTTACTAGCCCAACGATCCATAACACCGACCGGTGAACAATATATTGTCCACTCATGATGACTCGGCCTCAAAATCTAGTCACTTGCATCCATATGTATCAACTTCCTACATGGTACAAGTTTCATCATTTTAGTGACATTATGTTCGTACCTTTTTGATAACATTACGTTCGCATTCTTTCTGTAACATTATATTGGCACCTTTTTGGTAACATTATGTTTGCAGCCTTTTAGTGACATTACAATCACACCCTTTCAGTGATGATTACAATAACACCCTTTCAGTAATGGTACATTCACAGCCTTTTGGTGACAACATGTTTACACCCCTTCAGTGTCGACATATTCGCACTCCTTCGGTCATGACCCGTTCACACATCTTCGGTCAATACACGTTCATACCACTTTAGTCACAACACATTTTTACCTCTTCAGACATGATATGTCCACATTCCTTCTGTCACGACACGTTCGTACCTATTTGGATACGACACATTTGCACCCCTTCGGACACAAAAACGTTTGCACCTCTTTGATCAAGACACGTTTGCACCCTTTGTATGACGACCCTTTCAAACCCATTGGATAACAACCTGTTCTTACCCCCTTGGGTGACAGATCTATTCTAACCCCTTTGGTGACAACGCGTTCAATCATCATTAGCAATTTTATTAAAATGTAACTAACATACTTTTGAGAATATGGTCACGATATATGTGATCGCCATTCTCCCATTTAAGTTTATTTTCTTTCGCCATCTTCGAAATTTACTCTCTCAGCCTTTCTAAACATTGATGTAATCACTCTCACTATTACACCAATCATAGGTCACAAGAAAATACTCTTTAAATCGTTGGTAATTGGGTTTGTAACCCGAATGGGTGTAAACTATAAACTTTGATAATGATTGAATCGTGTACTAAGTCACTTTCCTTAAAAAATATTTCAACCATATTCTAAGCCTTGGGTTACACGAAATCCCTTTCTAGGATAAGACGATCAAAGTCCCATTATTGTTCTAGGCTAAGATACAAGAATAACAAATAGATTTTTAGTGTTTATATGTGTTTTTCAAAGATCATTGAATAATGAATCTCTCTTTCTCTCTTTCTATCTAATAATTTATTTATGATTTCTTGTTGTGGTTATCAATGGCCAAGACCCACAACTCTTTATACAAAGAAGAGTTCCAATGGTAAGCACCAATAATTGCAATGGTTAGCAAATAATGTAACTATTAATATCAGTAGTTGTAATGGTTATGCAAAAGTCACAAAGTTCATCGCCAAAAATTTTAATCACCAACGGTTACAATGGTTTATCACCGAAAATTGTAAAGGTTATCACTAATAGTCACAAACACAAACCATTGCAATTGTTCATCTAGAAAATTGCAAAGCATCACTTAAATAGTTGCAAGAGTTCACTTAAATATCAACAAAATTCTATAACAAAAATAAAATAAAAATGTTCAGGCGGAAAGGTTTAAATTTGTTTTAACAAATTTATTGACAAAGCCCGCAACACACTTTTCTCAATTTATGCTATAGTAAATATTAAAGAGTTGGCAGCCATGCCGGTCCAACATTTTTAATCTTTTCTTAATGCCTTCTGCTCACTTAAATTTTGTGTCTTTATTATTCATATAAATTTCTATAGTATCCTATTATCGATTAAAATCATGATGTAGTAAGTAGTCATTTTTTATTCTCGAGATCAGTCCTGTTTGGTTGTTTTTGTTGGAACTCGTTTTTGACAAAGTGGTGTGGACCATTTTTTCTGATGGGTTTTCCGACGGAGACGTCTGTCGAAAGAACCGGAATTTGGACACGATGAGATCGTCACCATAAGCACTATGAGATAGTGTATTTGTTTGTCAAAGCGGAGTTGTTGTGAATGAGAAATGGAGGTCCAAAGTGAGTGATATAAAAAAGCTTATAAAGCTTTTTATTTGGCTAAGTATAAAAATATTTAGCAAATAAATCACTTTGGATATTAGGTTTGAATTTAGATTTAACTTGTTAATTAGATTTTATATCAATTAACTTGTTTTAAAATCTTATTCATAAAATATTTTTATGTCTGTTAAATATAAAAATATAAGCCTAATAAAGTATATTAGCTTATTTGATTTGGTCAAATAGGCATTATAACTTTGATATCTAACGTACAATAAATCATGGGAATTAAATTCCTTTACTACAATTGAAAGCATTTGTACGTTAGTGATCTCCATAATGTCACAAGGTGTTTCACTTTCTCTATTTAAAAGGAGCACTTGTGTAGCAAAGAGGATACGAACAAAAACCAGCAATCCTTCATACTTTATTTTTTTTCTTTTGAGTCTGAGAGTATACACAAAACAAGTTTCGTCAGGCTTCTGATAGAGTGACGCAGATCAGAAGATTTTTGCAGTTGTATCCTGGGACTCATTACGTTACAGAACCGTCGCACTACGGGACGTATTTTGAGTTAAGGAAAGAGATAATATCTCGACTCTGCAATTGTATCATCCTTTTCATATCATTGGTATAGTATTATCATTTTAATTTTTTACAATATTCAGTTATCCGTAGTTTATATATTACGGTTCTATCAGTCTTAACTCAAAATATCCGTTTATTGCATTGCACTAACCGGACTGATTATTGTAAAAGTTGTTTTTTTATAAGAACAGGTTGATTGATATTTCTAAAAAAGGTGTTGGAATTGGATCAACTCCAATAATTCTCGGTGTCAGCGTTAAATTTCTAATCTTTACGCTTACTTTTTTATTTTTGCAGGAATTTCTAATCTAATTTTAATGATTTTTTTTTCTGCAAATCCGTGACCTGTTTTTCGTGATTTTATTAGTGGATGAGCTTTAATCATCTTCCTTTGTGATAAACTGCATCAAAGTTAATTGTTTTGTGTTACCTGCGTTAGTTTGCTTTAATCTTGGTAAACCGGTTGATTGTTTTTTGCTTAATATTTAAGTAAATCATCTGAAATTAATCTTGCATCATCTTAATATTAATATTTGTTTTCAATCATTCGCATCATCTTTCCTCCGATTTGTTTATTCAGCAAAGTGATAGTGGTGATAGTGGGATACGAGTTGTCTTTAGCAATCAAACATTTCTTTGTTATTATCAAATCGTTGCTAGTGTAGTTAGCCAACAAGATTATTTATCATTTGACCTGTTTAATTATTTCCCTTTGCGAGTAACATAGTCACATCGTTAAAGTTCAGAAATTTATATTCTGATTTTTTTATATTTAATTTAATTGTGTTTGGTATTGGTTTATACTAATTTTTTTTT
Source organism: Moricandia arvensis (assembly GCA_905132765.1). Taxonomy (NCBI): domain Eukaryota; kingdom Viridiplantae; phylum Streptophyta; class Magnoliopsida; order Brassicales; family Brassicaceae; genus Moricandia; species Moricandia arvensis. The sequence goes on along the minus strand of CAJHQP010004195.1, from coordinate 10,476 downwards.
GTTGGATTTTGTGAGCAGATTAAAAATTCAAATATGCCTTACAACACAAGTATGTCAATCTTTAATGGATTTTGTAATGTGATCGGCAATGGGTTAAATGAGTCGACGCCTCAAATTCAGTTTGAGAGTGGTATGCCGTTTATGATTCTATTTGCTATGGGAACGAAATATCTCCTGAAAAGAGTATTCAGATTCCGTCAATGCTTATAACTTACACAAGTAAAAAGTTTGACAAAAAGAGGCTTTATGGCAACCTAATTGAAAATGTCATTTGTGCTATGGTCACAGAAATCAATACAGATGAGGCTAATTTAAAAGACTCGTGGTATGACACAAGTGTCACCACTCACATATGCATTGATAAGGATATGTTTAGTACTTATCAAAAATGCAATGTTGAGGAGAGGTTGTTTATGGGTAACACCGGCTCGTCTATTATTGAAGGTTGTGGTGAAGTGAAACTTGCGCTAACTTTTGGACAAGAGATTACTCTCAAAAATGTTAAACATGTTCCAGATATGCGAAAGAATCTTATTTCTGGTTCGCTATTAAGCAAAGCTGGATTTGTAGTAAATTTCGAGTCTGATAAACTTGTGCTAAAAAAGAATGATATTCTTTTAGCCAAGGGATATGTTCAGGATGGACTGGTCAAAATGTGTATTAAGACAGTTTTATCCACAAATGAACCAATTGCTTATTTGGTTGAACCGTTCAAGGTTTGGCATGAACGATTAGGTCATGTAAATTATAAATCTGTGCAAAGATTAATTAATTTAAACCTAATTCCGAAATGCAAATTGAGCAAAGAGAAATGTGAAGTATGCGTACAAGCAAAACTCACAAAAACTCCATTCCATCATGTTGAGAGAACAACTGAACCTCTTGGTTTAATTCATACAGATTTATGTGATTTAAAATTTGTTCAAACTAGAGGTGGGAAAAAATATTTTGTGACTTTCATAGATGATTGTACAAAATATTGCTATGTCTATTTGCTAAGAAGCAAAGATGAAGCCTTGGAAAAATTCAAAGAGTATAAACTCGAGGTTGAAAACCAACTTGATAGAACTATAAAGATAGTTCGAAGTGATAGAGGAGGCGAGTATGATGGACCATTTGATGTGTTCTGTAAAGAGCATGGCATCATTCATCAAACAACCGCTCCCTATTCACCTGAATCTAACGGAGTTGCGGAGCGGAAAAACCGAACTCTTAAAGAGATGATGAATGCGATGTTGCAGGAATCTGGGTTAGCCCAGAACATGTGGGGGGAAGCATTGCTTACCACAAATTATATCCTCAACAAAATACCGCACAAAGTTACTGGTAAAACACCATATGAACTTTGGAAAGGTGTTGTACCTTCGTACAAATGCTTGAAAGTGTGGGGGTGCCTTGCAAAAGTCGCAGTACCACCTCCGAAGAAGGTTTCAATTGGACCTAAAACAGTAGATTGTATTTTCATCGGATATGCCCATAATAGTGGTGCTTATCGATTTTTGGTTCATAAGTCAGATGTACCAGATGTTCATGTTAATACAATTATGGAATCAAGGAATGCATCTTTCTTCGAACACGTGTTTCCGTGTAAGAATAGAGAGAATCTAAAACAAACTCATGAAGAAAGAGATGCAAACACCTCTGGACATGAGGCGAGTACTTCTGGCACATCTTTTGATGATGCAGAACTATATGAAGATGAACCTAGACGTAGCAAAAGAGCTCGTAAGGAAAAATCTTATGGTGAAGATTTTTTAATGGTCTTCTAGAAACTTTCGCTGAAGCTATGTCTACACCAGACACTGATTTTTGGAAGGAAGCCTTCAATAGTGAAATCGACTCCGTTATGCAAAACCATACTTGGTATTTAACCGATTTGCCACAAGGGTTTAAAGCCCTGGGGTGTAAATGGATTTGCAAAAGAAAGTTGAGTATTGATGATTGAATTGATAAGTACAAGTGTAGACTTGTGGTGCAAGTTTTTCGCCAAAAATAAGGCTTGGATTTCGTTGACACCTATTCTCCGGTAACGAGTATAACTTTGATCAGAATGCTGATAGCAATTGCAGCATTGAAAAACCTATAAATTCATTAGATTGATGTAAAAACTTGATTTCTAAATGGTGATTTAGAAGAGGAGATTCATGCAACAACCTGAAGGGTTAGTTGTCCCAAGACAAGAACATAAAGTTTGTAGACTTGTGAACTCTTTGTATGGACTTAAACAAGCTCCAAAACAATGGCATGAAAAATTTGACAATGTTATGATGTCAAATGGTTTCAGCATTAATGAATGTGACAAGTGCATATACTTCAAAAGTACACCACTTGGATACGTTTTGCTTGGCTTGTATGTAGATGACATGCTCATTATTGGTAGTAATAAAGACATGGTCACTCAAACAAAAACATACTAAGGAGCAAGTTTGAAATGAAAGATATGGGACTAGCTGATGTTATCATAGGGATTAAGATCTTTAATAATTCCAAAGGAATCGTCTTATCTCAAACTCATTATGCTGAAAAGATACTTGAGAGGTTTAAATCCTACTCGAAAGGAAAGGCAAAAACTCCTGTAGACCCTAGTTTTCACTTGACGAAAAATTCAGGTGAAGCAGTGTTACAGTCAGAGTATGCGCGTGTCATCGGAAGCTTGATGTACTTGACAAATTGTACTAGACCTGATTTAGCACATGCAGTCAATGTACTGAGCCGCTACACGAGTAATCCAGGACATAACCACTGGAAAGCCATAACAAGAGTATTGGACTATGTACGTCATACTAAAAATTATGGGCTAAACTATGGTAAAGAACCTGCAGTTCTGGAAGGATACAGTGATGCCAACTGGATTTCCGACTCCAAAAACTCTAAATCCACGAGTGGATATGTCTTTACACTTGGTGGTGCTGCAGTTTCTTGGAAGTCTTCCAAACAAACTCTTTTGGCTAGATCAACCATGGAATCTGAATTTATAGCTTTAGATAAAGCTGCAGAAGAAGCAGAGTGGCTTCGAAATTTTTTGGAAGATATTCCAATGTGGGATAAACCAGTGTCGGCATTACGTATACATTGTGATAGCCAAGCGGCAATAGGCCGGGCACTGAGCAATTTGTATAATGGTAAATCTCGTCATATAAGAAGACGTCATAAAACCATTAGACACTTGATCTCAACTGGTGTAATTACTATTGATTACATTAGAATAAATGAAAACCTTGCGGATCCATTTACTAAAGGTTTGTCACGAGATCAAGTTGTTAAATCATCAAGAGGAATGAGTTTAAAGCCTATGAATTAAGATGAAGTTTGGCGGTAACTCTACCTAAATGACTGGAGATCCCAAGAAATAGGTTCAAGGAGACAACTAAGTCAAACTAAATCTGCCCAAAGCACTGTCAGACTTCGGTCTATACCCAGTTCCTAAGATGATTAAACAGTGCTACATGTAAGGATTAGAGGATAAGCATTTGCTTTTAATGATTTGTGTCCATAGCTTTGAGATATGAATGGAGTAGTACATGATACTCCTCTAAACAAAACTAATGGCAAATCACCTTGTGAGTGTGAAATGGGGCCGTTTCTAGGAGAATGAATAAAAGGCTATATTCTCTAAGTTCACTCATGATTAACCAGGAATGTTCACGGCCAAAATGAACACAATAGAGAAATTTGTTTTGTGAGAGAATGAAGCTGTGTTGTAGCTATTGTCTCGGTTTACACCAAAGTCCGGGGGGTTCAAGACATCATGTTCACCCTCTGTTCGAGTAAATCCGATAGTTATTAACAATGACTGGTTCAAGGCTGAAAAATGCTACCAACTCATCATGCAGTAGATTTTTCGCTCGTACTCTCAAAAGTCATTTTTCATGTGTCTAGAGTCATTTCTATTCATGTGGGGGATTGTTGGAACTCGTTTTTGACAAAGTGGTGTGGACCATTTTTTCCGATGGGTTTTCCGACGGAGACGTCTGTCGAAAGAACCGGAATTTGGACACGATGAGATCGTCACCATAAGCACTATGAGATAGTTGTATTTGTTTGTCAAAGCGGAGTTGTTGTGAATGAGAAATGGAGGTCCAAAGTGCAGTGATATAAAAAAGCTTATAAAGCTTTTTATTTGGCTAAGTATAAAAATATTTAGCAAATAAATCACTTTGGATATTAGGTTTGAATTTAGATTTAACTTGTTAATTAGATTTTATATCAATTAACTTGTTTTAAAATCTTATCTCATAAAAATATTTTTATGTTTGTTAAATATAAAAATATAAGCCTAATAAAGTATATTAGCTTATTTGATTTGGTCAAATAGGCATTACTAACTTGATATCTAACGTACAATAAATCATCGGGAATTAAATTCCTTTACTACAATTGAAAGAGCATTTGTACGTTAGTGATCTCCATAATGTCATAAGGTGTTTCACCTTTCTCTATTTAAAAGGCAGCACTTGTGTAGCAAAGAGGATACGAACAAAAAACCAGCAATCCTTCATACTTTATTTTTTTTTCTTTTGAGTCTGAGAGTATACACAAAACAAGTTTCGTCAGGCTTCTGATAGAGTGACGCAGATCAGAAGATTTTTGCAGTTGTATCTTGGGACTCATTACGTTACAGAACCGTCGCACTACGGGACGTATTTTGAGTTAAGGAAGAGATAATATCTCGACTCTGCAATTGTATCATCCTTTTCATATCATTTGGTATAATATTATCATTTTAATTTTTTACAATATTCAGTTCTCCGTAGTTTATATATTACGGTTCTATCAGTTTTAAATGTTCTTTAGTGATATTACAATATGAGAATTTGCAGGTGCGGGTAATTACAAATTCAAACGTTACTAATAAATTCAAACGTTATTTAAAGAAATACAAAACGTTATACGACTATCGCTACGGTTGGAAACAAAAGCACATGCAAAGTACTTATTGAAAACTAAGATATATACATTAAAGGCAAGGTTCTTATACATATATAGAAATGGGAAACTCAGGAAATTTAGAACCCCATGAAAAGGAAAAGCTTGCTATTATGCGATTTCAGTTAGAATGTTTGTGTCTTTATTGTGCTAATCTTTTAACTAACTGTTTTATTTTAACCGATGTTCGCTTTTACCATATTCCTCTAGAGGCAGGTGGGAAGTCTGTAATCAGTTCTTGTAGATAAACAGAAATTACCATATCTTATCCTATATGTGATTCCAAATGTGATCGATCAACAGACTATCAGATACCAATGATGATACCAAAACAAAAGAGAAGTACTGCGTGGTCTTAGGGGAAATAGGAGCAGATTCTCAATTTGAATATGGTGTGACCAAAGAAAATGGATTTTTAAAAATTTTCTTAGTTCACTTCTCATGGCATCGGACTCTTCAGCATCAGAAACTCGAACTAAAAGAAAAGTGTATGTAGACCAGATTGCAGTGCATCCTCTCTGTGTCCATGTAAAATCTGGTTTTGAATGCTAAATACACATCAACTTTCTGATCAATCTTGTCATGTTTCTGCAAATTCTTGAATGTTAAAAGCATAACTCGTCTACCATTCTTACTGAGCCGTTCAAAAACGTTAAGACATAGCATGTCTCATATTAGAGACTCTGAAGCAAATATGTTTATGGCTCATAGAGAGAAAAATAAGCCTTCAAAGTGGGACAACACAAATAATGTTCGAGAAAACTGCTTGAGAAATGCAAGTGAACTAACAAAAAGGACAAAAGTGAGTCTATGCCAAACTCAAACTTATCTAGTGGAGTTCCATGTGGCAGAAACGATATCTCCATCATTGGCGTCTTAAGAGCCTTAACTGCTTTGGGCCTTTGAGACACCAGCCTGAGTCATCACAAGATCAATGTCCTTTAGCTTCGACACCAGTCTCATCAACATTCATCATCATCTTCCTCAGCTTGTGCCACCGTGGCTGCCTCCAGAGGCATCAGCATTGGGATCATAGAAGCAACATCTGGCATCTTGAACCTCTGAGCAGCTTGAGCTTGTAGCTGAGAGCTCATATCATTCAATCTTGGCCTCGCCGAATATCACATACGTCTCAGAGTTGGGACTCTTGAACACATCTGGCTTCGAGATGACAAACAGAACCTGATGGAAATGCAAAGAACATACACATCGGTATTCAAGAAAGATTTGATTGATGACAATAAAGGCTTCTTCTTACATTCTTTGATCTCTTGATTGTGACTCTGCTGACATCAGTGACAGGTTTCATTCCAAGTTTCAGCATTGCTTTGCGGCTTTTCTTCTCGCTTCTACTTTGCTTGGAACTCTCATTTTCACCAGCTCCTTCACACACAAGGACATTAGCAAAACCCTAACATCGTAACCTAAAGCAGCATTACTTAACATATATTCTATCATGAAACAGAACAGATCTAATCACAAATCAACACATGAACGAGAACGAAGGCAATCTACTCACACAAGAGAATCAAATCGAGAAAAGAGGAATGTCACCATCGATGTTCTCATCGTCGTCGTCATCAATATCGTCATCTTCCTCTCCTTCTTTGACATCCTCAACAACAAACATCATCTTCGTTCTACTCAACACAAAACCAATCGCTCAAACATTTTTGATTTGTTTGAGAACCAAAAAACAATATAGAGAGAAAGGGACAGAAAAACGAACCTGGAGCTTCACTTGTTCTCTTGATGGCGTCCATCAACTGCTCTTCATCTTCACTTCTTCAACCGACTGGGCCTGGCATCTTCTTCAACCTCTTATATTCGTCTTCCTTCGTAACGAACGAAACCCTTAAGAACCAGCCGCAGCCAGAGACTCTTAACCCTTTGAGACGTCAGAGGCGATGAATAAATACTGAGAGGCGTAATTACTGACTGGGCCTTACCCTATAGTAAGCCCCGGTTTATTTAATGGGCCTTAACGAATAATCTCGACTTATATAAGTCGACATTATTTGTTTCCTTAGCGGGGGATAAATTATTATTTAATACGGTAAGTAAATTCCGATTTTAAATGCAACTAAATTTTGACCCCGAATCGTTTTCCGGTGAAAACTTAGTGGCAAGGTAATTCAAGTTGATTTCAAAAGTCTACGGATTTTAACTTTTGTAACAAATTTCATTAATTCCCTATATATTAATTTTGGGAGCATTAATAAATGCACAATCTTGAAGAGCATGCTTACATGTCAAGCTCACAGAGCTCCTCAGCATTAATTTTTAAATCGATTGATTTTACTAGGGGTTGAAATGAGTGTAACATTTGACGGATCAATTAAAAGTTTTAAAACTATAGTATATAGAATTGTATTTTAATAAGGTAAATTACTGGATTAAAACCCCGTAAAACATTCGTATTCAACCGTATTTGAATATGGTAATAAATTACTTTGTCAAGGAGATTTCATACCTTTGAAATTTAACTGAACTACATGTCTTTATGACCTATAATAACTCGCAAATCTTTATAAACTGACATATATTAATCAGTCGAGAAGTTGATTGATCTTAATATGGTTATATTTAGATTGCGAGTAAAATATATATATGTTGTGCGATAAATATAAAAATATTTTAAAATTTCTCAAAAGTTGTAGAATGTCGGCCAAGACATAATATATAGAGTTTGTCAATATGGTAAGCAATTTAAAAAACATAATTCGTGACCTAAATGACTCATTTACCACATCTAGATCCTATTAAAAGCATCAACATCTATTACGCGTTTATTCATTCAAACAGAGCAAACCAAAACCTACTTATTTTCCAAGCATTACCTTCGTACCTATGGCAATGGCTGCATTCACCGCAACGTCTCTGACCTGAAACCATTCAAACCATGTGGAAAATCAGAGTGAAGGTTATTCGGCTGTGGGAAGCAATATTCTCTGCCTGGTTGTCTCACAATTGAGATGGTTTTAGTCGATACCAACGTGAGTGTACATTTTGATTATATACGTTTTTGTTTGCTAATCTTCACTAGGTTTATACGTGTATTCAATAGCTAATCTATTTGTCTTCTGTTATGCATAATCTGCAGGGGGACAAGATTCATGCTACTGTCAAAAAAGATTTGGTTAGTTAGTTTGATCCATTCCTCTCTGAAGGGATATCAAAAATTCTAATCAACTTTTCTTTCACTCCATCTTGTGGATCGTACCAGACAACAAGCAACCAATACAGGATGCTTTTTTGGTCCACAAACCCGTGTTAAGATTTTGTGAGGATCTTCCAAAGGAATTGAGTTGTTACAACCTGTCAATTTTCGAGTCGATACTCGATGGTACACTCAATCCTGACTATTTGGTTGGTGAGTTTATTTTCTTTAATTCTATTTTTCAACATTACATACATGTACATCAATTGAAAAACTATTTTGTTGTATGATACAAATATTTTAGGTCAGATTGTTGAGGTTTCACATTTGGAAGTTCTCTCTGTCAACCGGTAAAGAAACACCAAAGATTTCATTGGAATTACGTAACACCGGAGTGAGTTTTGTGTAATTTAATACACTTCTGGTTTGAATAGATTTACATTAATATGTAAACTACTTATATTGCAGCAATGAACGACTCATGTGGGTACTCTGGGGAATGTTCGCATCAGCTCGTGAACGAGGCAATTAAAACCAGAGGAGAAGATTCAATGATCGTTGTACTGAGGTTTGGCAAATTAAGGTTTGGAAAGGTAAAATTTCTATTTCTTAGTAGGTGTAAAACCCTTTACTTACCCGGTTTCAAAGAATTGGTTTAATTGTAGTTTTGATATAATCTATGTAGATGATCTAGTGTCATCTAATGCATACAATGTGTCAGACATTTTGTTGAACCCCTGAATGGCAGAAGTCGCACAATTTATTTCTTTGTAAGTGAGATTTATCATTCTTTGTCAATTACTATTAACTGTAAGCAATCATATAATCCAAAATTATCATATCCTCCATATATTATGTAAACCTATATTAAACCCAATCGCCGCGTGTGATTACTAATAGATGCCTAAGGATGATACTGCTTTAGCAGTAGTTGAATTCTAAAAAGGTGGTTATGGTGTCTGGCATTGCTGATAAGGAAGAGTTTTTTGTGCACACTCCAAGGAAAACTATTGTTCCAGTTGTTTGAAGGCCAAAACAGGTTCTTTAATTTATATTTTTGTGCACACTTTGTAAAGTTTCTCTGAATTCATATATTTAACATATCGTATATTCACTTTACAGGTTGAAAAAGATGCATAGTATGTGTACGATTGCGTCAATTAATTCAGACATGGCGGTGATACTATGTTAGTTGCAAAGTGTGTGCAAAAAGGTGTCTAGTTGTGCCAAATGATGATATATGAAGATGAAGATGCGAGGATCTCATGGGTTTAAAGTAGTTTTGGTGTCAAATGCGAAGTGCATTAACCAAAAGTTATCCAAGGTAAACCTATGCAGAAATACATAATTGTGATGGTTGACTGATGTTGATTTTGTAATACTTTATGCGACTAACAGTTTTTATAAACTTTATTTATATACGTAGGTACAAGATGCATTTAGATGTGGTTGATCATTACAGGTCACTCTAAGTTCATGCTATTTGATAACCTAAACTGTTCAATTGCTTGGCAAACCTATGTGCCGACCCTAACTGCAATTGAATAGTGAGGAGGTAAACTATTTTTCTTTTTTATTGTTAAATTTTTATCGTTTGTCTAGCACGTGGATATCTAGCTTCCTTCTATTTTTAAAAGCTGTTGCAAAAATGTTGATTCATATTTATATTTCAGACTGAAGAACCAGAAATTTTGCCTTTCGAACTTACCTCTTTGGTTGGAAGGAGATATTTGTTCAAGATTAGAATTGAGAAGGAAAAAATTTCGTCTATAAGCATGATACTTTCAAAGTGTTGAAGATCATAGCTAATGAAGATTTATAGAAGACTTTGACGCCTTAACCTTAGTCTACGGTGAGTTATAGTGTTTTTCATTAAACATTAGATTTATTCGTATATATGTTTCACGTGGAAGACCTAACATGAGCTATATACTATACTATATATGTCTACCTAGGATGCCTCTAAAATAGTGTGGATCTGGAATCCTCGCTTTTGTCTGATGCTGCCGAGGTTTGTATATCATTTTGTTCTGTTCTGTGCAATGTTTGTTGATAACATAGATTTTTTAGTGTTTTTGTTGATGGCTGATGCGTACAGTGCTAATATCATGGTTCTCTCATGTTATCTGCTACTTCATCTCAGCAGTGGATTCACCAAATTTGACACCAGCAAAACGCAGAGGATCATCCCGTTGTTAATTAGAGGATGCAGTTGATCAGAACTTGGTACAAAGATGCCATGTTCAACTCAGAATCAAGAAGAGAGAAGGATTTGAAAAGTGGCTAATTTGCTCCCATGAGTTACCTTTGTAGTTCTTGAGGCTTTCATCCTTTATTGATTTATGTTCTGCCCGCACGGCTTAGTTTTTTAAATCTGAATCTCTCTCCCC
>CAJHQP010004194.1:0-58148 GCA_905132765.1 Moricandia arvensis | reverse complement strand
AAAATTTAATTAACAGGGAAGACCTGTTCATACTGAGAATATTACCATTAGCCGAGATCTTCTCTTTACTATGTCCGAAAGGAGGGATGAGGCCGGTGGTGTGGAGATTGGTATGAGTCTCAAGAAAAGTGAGATGATGTTTTTATTTCTGTATTTCAAAGTGGATTAGATAACTAGAAATAAGGAAAGAAAAAATTATGACTTGATGATGTTTTGTATAATTTGCTACAATGTTTTTTATTTTGTTAAATGAAATATACATTATTGTATGATGGGAAATATAAAACTATCAAGAGGAATCAAGACACCACCGTATTCTTCACTTGCCCATTTTCAGTCAAGAGTATGGGAAAGGCTTGTCAGTACCATGTTGGGAAGACAATTCACGAGGGACAGGGAGGAGTTGATCATGCTTTTGTGCGATCAACGCTTGGATAAGATAAAGGGGTTTATGCCTGAGATATGCATTTCAAACCACTACGTATTACATCTGGCGGGAACGAAACCAAAGAAGGCATGGAGAAACTCCAACTCCTTTGGACACAATGGTTAAAAGAATCAATAGAGGTGTGAAAGATCGCCTAGTCTCAATTAGTAGGAAGAATGAAGAATCATCAGAAAGCCTACTTCGATGGCTAGAGTACACAACATAGAAAGCTAAAGGAGAAGATGTTTCTAAAGCTCTAAGAAATGAACGTTCTAAAAAAAACCCTGCTTCAATGTAATACTCAGTTGTAAAAACACTTTTTGGATCGAATCAATTTTATATTTATTCAAAAAAAAAAAAACTAATCAATACTATTAAAACAAAAACACAACTTGACCCAACTTAGTTCTATATAGAATACTTTTAGAAAACTTATATACTATTATATTTTTTTCTAACACATTAATAGTAATAACTACACATTCTAAATATAGCCTAAGTGTGGCAAAATATTTTATAATGGTTTTGAATGCAGATTGTTAATTATATTAAATATATGATAACATAAAATTAAGGAAACTTGGCATATATAAAAAATTGAATATATATTTCGATATTCTAATATTCATCAAATACTTTCCAATATCGAATCAAACAATATATGTGAAATATATTGACCTATTTATTATAAATGTAAATGTACCACATTATCAAATATTATAAAAATATTTGTTCTGAAATGATCTACCAATTAAGTCGAGTTTTTCACCATTTAAAAAATATATGCTTTAATAATTTACACATAATAAATTTCAAAACCTCTGATATCTCAGCGCAATTTATTATTTTGAGATCTTTACATGTGTGATAATGATAACAAATTTAGAATTTTAGTTTTACTATATTAATTTTTTTTAAATATTAATAATATGGCTACTAATATCCTTTGCCGCATCTATTTTTGGAGTGAAATCTTTCAAATATACCTCAGATATTTTTTTAGAAATATTTAAATAGTTTTGGAACTTTTTTAAAAAATGCTTCAAAGAAATATAAAAGATCTAAATTAACCAAAGTAATTATCATTAATTTAATATGGAATTTTAATAGATATTAACATAAAATTGTATGAACAAAATTGAAATTTAAATGATATATACCTTAAATGAGACGGTTTGAATAAGAAAGAATTACCTCTTTTAATATCAATAACAAAATATGTGATGGGTTTTTATTAAATTTTCACATTACAAAATATTCCGCACTTTAAAAATCCGGATCAAAATCTAGTTTTCACGTTCAAAATTAATTAAATTATGTCACATGAAAACTATATCCACAACCAAATTACCCTCCTTCTAGTGAAGACAAATAGCTCCTCCTCATACAATACTTTTGCAACGGTTGTAGGTTTTTGAAATATTCCGAGAAAAACTGTGAATTTTATATATGTTAAAAGGATAATGATCATCTATCTTTTAACATCTGAAAAAAACTTGTCCTATTTTTGGAATAATATTGTCATCTCTGCACATAAATAAATATTCTTAGTTTTCCAACTATAAATAAGTTGTCCCCCTTTTCATTTGTAAAAGACAAAAATTTAATAAAAGAAGCAAGAAGCAAAAGAATTTATCCTCTCTCGTTGTTTGCACACCCACACTAAAAAGTAATACACCATTAAAATAATTAAATAAAAACACATATATAAATTCCTCACTAATTTATAACATGTTATCAACACAAGTGCTCTCATACCAGCGTGGTGAAGTTTAATTTATGTCTTTCAACATATTAAATGTATTTTAATTTTATCATTGTTTCGGATTGAAGGCTTTGCCTTCTCTGTTTATTTTTGGGATAATATGTGTTATCTTCAACGATTGATCATTATGGTAGACTATGCCTTCACGATCAAGAGGATCACGTGGTAGGTTTTGCCTCCGTAAATAATAAAATGGTCAATGTGGTAGATTATGTCTCATCGGACCATATGGAAGACTTTACTTCCTTGAATTATTAAATGATCAATATGATAAAATATATCTCTTCGAATTATATGGTAGCCGCTGCCTCTGATATCAATTAAATTTTTCTTTTAATTTATGCCTTTAAATTGTGCATTTATATATTTTATATGTAATTTTGAATACATTTATCATGTCGAATTTGAAAAATTTCGAAAGTACTGCCATTGATATTACTGAGAATAATTATATGACATGGCCAGTAGGTGCAAAGATGCACCTAAAAGGAAGCGGGATTTTAGAAACCATCGATAATTCAAAAATAATGTTGACCAAGAAAAGCAAAAGCCATGATATTTTTATAACACTACATACTTAATGACTGAAAAGATGAATATTACGAAAGATATCCTATGGATCTTTGCACTCTCTGTTAGTGAATATAATTTTATAATGTTCGAAATTACATCAAGGATGATGTTATGTGAAGAGAAAATAAGTGATTATGATATGACTAAAACAACTCTCTCCATGATTCATCATAGAAACGTAGTCATGCAGCAATAATACCATGCGAATGGATGTACCTGCTACTTGAAGTTGATGCAAGTACTACTTATTGCAGAGCAGAATAGTCAGCTCTTGATGTTAAACCATCACGCTCGTCCCACTGGATCTGCTCCATTCTTTGAAGCGAATGTTGCATCATTCAGTTATAATAACTAGGAAAGACGTGGACGCGGAAGAAACCGCTATCATGGTTGTGGAAGAGGAAGATCTCTATGATGAAAGAACCAATAAGAACTTCCAAGGAAATGAAAGTGGCCAGAATAATAGAAAGTAAACTGAAAAAGTTTACTACAGTTGTGGCATGAAAGGGCATTGGATACGTGTTTTCCATGCGCCAAAACATTTAGCTGATATGTATAGAGAATCTCAAAAGGCAAAATAGAAAGAAAGTGAAACAAATTTCAACTACGATGAACTTGGGTCATCCTTTCATGGTTTGAATGATAATACTCATCTCGATATATCAGACTTTATGGTTGATCCAAAGAGTATCGATGAGTAATAAATCGATGTGATTATTGTATTACTATATCTTTTTGTATTATGTTTAATGCTTTCTATTAAATATTTTATGAATATTTTATATTTAGAAAATGTCATATTTGAGGCTCATGATGAAGATATATGTTTGGCAGATAGTCTATTAATGCACACGATAATTAGAGATAAGAAATATTTTTCTAATCTCAAAATAAAAGATTACGCTGGAAGTATAAGTACAATATCTGGTAGTGCAAAGATTATTATGGGCTCCAGAAGAGTCAGTTTTTAATGTCAAGGGAAACAAAATTTTAAATAAGTGATGTATTATATTCTCTCGAGTCTCATAGGAATTTATTAAGTTTTAAAGATACCCAGAAAATAGTAAATAATTTCTTATGATCATTGGTCGTGTCAGTAATTACTTGATAGTTTTTGGATGCGACAACAATTGTTTTAGCTACACGAAAGAGAGAACACAAACAACAACTCTTTTTCTTCTCACTGAGTTTCATTAAAACAGAAACAACGATACATAGGAGGTATTATATGGTTGAAAGCAAAGATAATACAAAAATTGAACATCTAAAGCCGATGAGTTTGCACAAAAACTCTCAGAGACAAAAGCTAACGGAAAACGAACCATCCTTGGAGCCAAACTAGTAGACTGGGAATCAATCTACAGAAACAAATTAAGCAACCAAGCTAGCTTAATTCAAACAGAAAACGAGTAATATATCAAGAACAACAAAACATCATAGGAGCAGGTCAAGGCATAAGAGGAGGAGGGGGGAAAAGATAAATGCACCAAAGCCAAACTTTATTGAGGTTGAGACCTAAAACTCATTATATTGCTCCAACAAATGAGAGGAGCCACAAATATTTCGTATGAATACAACCTAGGGAGACGTGGAAGATAACTTGTTTTGACCTAACATCCACCCACAACACATAGCAAGAAGAACCACAGCCTAAATACATAGATTTGAGCCAGAGAATCAGAGCCAAAGACAAGGATTACCACAGTCAACGAAGAGACTGATCCATTGCAACAAATTCAAGGATGAGTACACATACACATCAAACACCTGCAAGCCTAGAATATAAAGAGTTAAGCGCAAAGACAACCCATAGGGTTGGGAGAATCAAATCAATTAAAAGGAAGCCCCATGAAACCAGCGACAAAGACAAATCTATCACAAGGCTCTGATCTAGATCTAAAATATGAAGAAATAAAGCAAAAGCATATAGACCTATATAAACAAGAAAACAAGACAAAATAAAGAGATCTGACCGACGTCATTGTGAAAGCCCACAACGTCAGTCGAACAACATCTAAACACATGATGACACTTGAGAAGAAGAAGACATTTTTAGAGAGAGAAATGATTTTTTGTAGAATTTTTTAAGCACTAACAACAACTCACTAAAAAAAAACTTAAGAATAGAAACATTTATAAGCATGACTATTCATTATAAAAAGGTACATGCATGATCATTCATGGTTCTTTAAAATAAAGTATGAATTCAATATTAACAATATACATATTAAAAATGAAGAAAATCAACACTTATATGACCATTCATGGTTCTTTGACAATAAAATATGAATTCAGTTTATTATGCTCCTACTTTATTAATAATATAATATACATGTTAAAATGCCTAAACAAAAGAGAGAAAAATACAAAACTTAATTGCGGATTAACACAAGATTAATCTAAAGAAAAGACAAAGACAAAGATGTTTTCGATTTGATATCAATTTTGATGGAGGAAGGTTGGGTTGATATCAAAATAATCATGGAATGAATCAATGGAAATATGCAAGAAGGTTCACTAGTACTTTCAAGACATCAAATAGAGCATGCTTACATATAGAAGATCCAATCAGTTAGAGGTCATTGGATTTTTTTTTTGTTCAAAGGGTCATTGGATATTAAGATACATATTATGTTGGTTGCATTGATGGTAAAAATCAATGTTTGTCTATTTGTTCCTATTAAATTAGGAAACAGTATAATAGAGTGGAAATCAGTTTGTCATTGTTACTTCTACTACTAAAGCTAAATTGTGGCATGCTTTGAGACCACAATTCATGAATTGTGCATGGAAAAAAAATTATTTCAGGGCTTTGGATCTTTGATACTAAAACCAAACTGGTGAGAATTTATGGTGATAATTCCGCAATTGTCTTCTTTTAAAAAGGATGACAAATATTGAAAGGGTGTTAAGCACATTAAACTAAAATAATTATTTGTTAAAGAAGAATTCCAGAAATATAGTGTCATTTGAGCATATAAGAAAGAATATGATGATAGCGGACATACAAACTAAAACCATCCAAGACATTCAGTGGTCATCTAGAACGTATGGGATGCCTAGCTTGGGAGTTAAACCATCTTCTTTTGTAACATTGCTTACCTACAGCTTTGGTGCCCATAAATGCATGATTAGTATGCTTTATCAATGTAATGCTTCTTTTAAAATGATTTTTGTTACACCATTGTCATTAACAAAGATAACTAAAATCAAAATGAAATCAGAATGGTTCCTTTCCTATGAAACAAATGCATAATATAGCCAACAAAAGTGAAAAAAAAGACATAAACTGAACTCTCAGCATGGTGTCTCGGCATCGCTTCTCGTTTCTGTCGGGCTGTACAACGCTGATCTATTCCTCGGCCTGTTCTCTTCCAACTGCTTCACAACCTCTTCCATGGTCGGTCTAACTGTTGTCACAGGAGCACAGCATCCCATTGCTAGCTTCAACGCATGAACCAAACCTTCCTCCATTGGACTCCTGATGCCTTTCAATGCCTCCAAGTCGAAAACCTCCATTGTCGTCTCCTCCAAAACCGCAGCTTTCACCAAAGAAGGCAGGTCCACATACTCACTACTGTTTCTTCCACTCTTTCCAGGCTTCTTACCCATCAGTATCTCCAAGAGAAGGATCCCAAAGGCGTAAACATCGCTTCTCGGGTTGCATTTCTTCATCTTGTGGAGCTCTGGTGCTTTGTAGCCGTCGGATTTCGCCTGTGAGACGATCTCATCAGCTACAGCTTGCACCATTATCTTATCAAGACCAAACTCAGTGAGCCTAGCAAAGAAAAAGTCGTCCACTAGCACGTTCTTTGATCTAATATTGCCGTGGATGATAGGAACTTCTTGTCCGGTATGAAGATAAGCAAGTCCTCTAGCTATTCCTAGTGCAATCTTGTGTCTCCTGGCCCAGTTCAGAGGTGGCTTTCCTGGTTTACTTTCTGCACAATCATTCAAACAAAAAGTTACAACACATCAATACTAAGTCTAAAAAACAAGCTGATCAATGAGAAGAGTATAAATGTATGTACCGTGCAACAAGTCATGTAAGCTTATGTTGGGAATGAAGTCATAGATGAGTAGCTTCTCTCCTCTCTTTCCCTGATAGAAAGCTCTCAAAGGAACCAAATTCTCATGTCGAATGCGTCCTAACTGCTTTATAACAGGCAAACAAGAGCTTCTATCCTTGCAAGTACCTTCTCTCAATAGCCTCAATGCAATATTCCCTCCATCACTAAGCTTTGCCTTATAGACTGTACCATAGTTAGTCTTCTCCATGACTTGCCCCGTCGCATTCAAAACCTCTTCCAATGTCAGATTCTCACCACCTTGGAACACAACTAACTTCCCTTCACCACTGCCATCAATCTCATCTTCTTCATCACCTTCTTCCAAATCGTCTTCACTCTCTATACTACTCTTTCTCTTCTTGTTCTGCAAATACCCTATTAACAAAGAGGCTACAACGACTGCTCCAGACATTAAACCAATCACTAGACCAGCTACAGCACCAGGACTCAACCTAGAGGAACCTAGACAGGGCTTCAAAGGCAACCCACAAAGGCTAGGACTGTTCCCTTCAAAAGACTTTGCACCAAACTTGGAATCACCAAAACTTGGCAACATCCCACTAAAGTTATTGTGAGAAAGATTGAGACTTTCTAGTTGTAATAAAGCCAAACCATCAGGAACAGAACCTTCAAAGACATTACTTGAAAGATCAAGTGACTTCAGACCTTTAAACCTGGTTATGAACTCAGGGAACTCACCTGAGAACTTATTACCACCCAAATCAAGAACTTGGAGACTACCACAAGTTGAGTTTGGCAAAGCAGGCTCAGGCAAGACCCCAGACAAGGAGTTACCATGAATCTTGAAAGAGACAAGCTTATCACAGAGGTTCCAAATCGATGGAGGCAAGGCCCCAGTTAGTGTATTCCCACTCAAATCAACATCAGAGAGAGAAGAAGTGTAACCAAGCTCAAGAGGGATGGACCCACTCAATGCATTGATGTTGAGGAACACACTTTGAAGCATAGAGAACTCACCAAGCTCTCTAGGGAGTGAGCCAGTGAGGTTAGCAGAAGGAAGCTGGAGAGAGAGAAGGTGAAGAGATGAGTCATTGTAGAGAGATAAGTTGATCCACTGTGGTGAAGAGAGGTCAGTACACTGAAGAGGAGACCCATCTGAAAATACCCATTTTACCCCTCTCCATTGACAGACAGGAACAGATGAGTTCCAAGAAGACAAGAGTAAGCTCTCACTGTTTCCCTGAAGTGAAGGTTTGATCTTTCCCACTAGAAGCTTCACATCAGAAAGAGCCAGAGAGAGAGGCTCCACAATGGAAGTGGAGGAACAGCTCAAAGAAGAAGATAACATGAACAAATCTCAATGAAGCCATGCCCACTTCAGAGAGAAAGAGAGAGAGAGCTTTGGGTTTTCAAGACAGCTACTTTGTAGTGGAGAGAGAGAGAGTGTCTGGACCATTTTGTAAGCACTTTGGTCAAATAATATTAACGGATATGATTCTAACTCAAACCAGATCAGTTTCTAACCGTTAGATTTACCTTAAAGTTGGTGTCTTTTTTTCTTTTATCAGAAAGTAAAAAAAAAAAGTGTTTTAAGAAAAAAAACTCAAAGTGATAGACAAGAATGGTATAAATGTACTGATTACTACTACTGATTTTATAAAGTTGCTTTTCTTTGTCGCTTTAATTGATTAAAACCATTAGCACGCTCAAATTTCGAATCAAGACTTTTTTTTTCTGCCAAAATGATAAAATATGTGAGTTTTCAGAGTGGTCTTTTCGGGGTGATTTTGATCTTGAATCTTGACCGTACATGAGTCATGGAACACGAGAGACTGAATCAACGGTGGATGAGTGTTAAGATAGTTATGGTTTCGAGAAGACAAATGTATTGTAAACTTGTAAGAAACCAAGGAGTGTGGTGTGGGAGAGTACAAATTTTTGAGAAGGGAAAAAAGGAAAGATGAAGCATTAGTGAGGAGAAGTTTAGTCTATGTCCTTTGTGTATTGCCCATTTCGAAATTTAAACGGTGGTCCACGATCGGGTCGGTATCCAAATAAATACTTCATCCATTCCATAATATAAGAAGTTTTGTATAAAGCAAAAGAATTAAGAAATTTAACTTTTTAGAAATAATACTTATTAGTTTAAGAAATTTAAAACATGATAATCAATCATAAACAATCCAGCAAAATATTATTGGTCAACTAATTTTCAATAAAGTTAAAATATTTTAAAAGTATAAAAATATCTTATATTTTCAAACATCAAATATTCTCTAAAATATTTTATATTACGCAACAAATAGAATACTATTTAAGATCTATATAGTAATTTGTATTTTCTCCATTTAAGAATGAAAAAAATTAGATTCGAATGTAGTCTAGTGCAGAAAGATAAATATTTTGGTATATTAAATCATTCAGTGTCTTAGAAAAATTAATATTGTTTCTTTAGAAAAATAGCTAAACTAAAACTTTGAGCCTGTTTTGGAAATCAAACCAGAGGTATAGGAATCAACATAAATTATAGTAGAAAGAGAACTCTTAACATCGCCTGTAAGCTTGTCCACCAACAAATTTTATGTTCTTGATATATACAAGATCAAAAAGTTATGAAAAAAGTCTTACTTCACCCGTAATTCCCTCATATGGATAGTGAAAGTTGACTACTCTTCACGTGTGGAGACTATCTTCACGCTGTCAAAACTATCTTCACCTATTAAAAACAATTTGTTGGACAATTATGTCTGAAATTTATAGGTCACACATTTTATATCCCAAATCAAAGTTTTACACTCTGCATGTAAAGATGGTAAGCTTCTTTGCAGATTCACTGCCCCCATCATTTATCATTTGAGTCTATAGTTTTACAAAACTACCTTGCCCTGTAAATGCATCTTGCTCTCTCCAGATACCATCAACATAGCACACTCTGGTATGGTCTATAGTATGTGAGGCTGTTTATAGTATGTCAGTCAACAGCCTGACATAACCTTTCTCGTTCTTCTTTATTTGTAAGTTGGACCTCAGTCCACAAATACTACAAGAAAATAGGTGTTTAAAGATTACACTATTGGGTTGTTAATTGGTCGTAATATGCTTTTTATGACCAATTACATCGAAAATTCATTGGTCGTTATTCGCTAGTCGTAATGCACATTTAGTGGTAACTTAGTCGTAATATTACGACCACATACTATAGCTGTAACCTAGTCGTAATATTACGACTTGACATATTGGTCGTAACGTTGAGGTGACGGGATTAGTCGTAACGTAGTCGTAGTGTGATTAGTCGTAATGTAGTCGTAGTGTGATTAGTCGTAATCTAATCGTAATATTACGACTGTCATATTGGTCGTAACTTTGAGGTGACATAATTAGTCGTACTGTAGTCGTACTTATAATTAGTCGTAAAGTAAACGTAAAACATTGGTAGTTTATTAGTCGTATTGTAAAACTAAGTAACATCGACAATAAGTTGTCCATTGGTCGTAAATTGAAGATTAATTTACGACCAATGTTGATTTTATTTTTATATAATACGTTTTTTAATTTGATTTGTTTATTAATTTTGGTTTTTAATTCGTTTTTGTTTAATTAATAATTTTAAAATATATAAAATTATATTTGATTAAAATAATATATAAAGTATTCATACAAAAAATGAAAAAACTATGAAGGTGTGTTGTTTGAGGTTCATTTCCTGGAACAACTCGGAATTGTGCTGCTCCGCACGTTGCCTCTAAATCCACTTGCTCTTCCGGAGTGGGGTCGGGGTTTAAAGCTCGGACGGAGAACTTTGCCATGCATTTAGCAACCACCGGGTTTGGGTTCGAGTTCTCCATCATAAGATCGAACATATTCGCCATTAGCCTTGAACTTTTCTTTATGCTCGTCTATGACTTTGTTGCAGCTTGCTAATTCCCGTCGGAGAGAGGAATCTTCTTCTATTCTCGTTGTGGTGTTCGGCCCTCGCCCTCGGGACATTATTCACAGTCCCGATCCCAACAATACGTCTTCGGAGCAGCCTACAAAAGATCAAATATTATTTACTAATTATATTTATATAATTAAGTAATGTGAAAATTTAATAAAAAATTAAAAATGTTAATAAAGTTAAAATTAAAATAATTTACCTGCTCATAATTTTTGTCTTGGTCGATAGTGGAAAGCTGGACCGATGGAGCATCCGGATTTTGTTGCGACATCTGAGTTTGGATCTCTTCGATCTGAGCCTCTACATCGTTGTAGATCTGCTATGCTTGAGGATGCACAAAATTCCCATCAGAACGCTAGTGGGTAATCTTGTATAGTCGGATGAGAGATGGTGGTGCTCCTTCTTTAGCAGCCTATATAAAAAATAAAATTAATTAAATTTTGCGTTCAAAAAAGAATAATAAAATCAAGAAATTTCAAACACTTACAATTTGAAGTGCCCTCCCAGCATGTGGGGTCTGCCCGGAAGTATGAGGTACTAGCGGGTTACCTTGAGCATCCTTGGTCATCCGGACCGCAAAGTACTTGATAGACTTCTGACTTGACTCAGGCTTCATCCAAAAAGCCACCAAACCAAGTCAAACGTCATTGCCGAGGTAGCTTGGTTTTGCGTCATCCCGTTTTAGCCTCCAGTCGTCCTTCCAATCCCCAACGATGTTCTTGAGGCGCTGCATCGCCTTTTTGTAGAACGCAGCTTTGACCTCCTAGTTGTTCAATATATGCAAAATAGATGTAAACCAATTTGTTGTAATTCAGTCGCACATTTACGACCAATTTACAACTCCTGTGAACGCTGATTAGTCGTTAATTGGAGGTTAAAGTATTTAGATGTATAGTAGTCATAATATTACAAACCAATGAGTGACTAATGGCATTTACGACCAATTAGGGACTACTTTTGTAATATTTGAAAAAAGAGAAGAAAGATACTGGAATCACAAGTCCGTAGATTCTAAGCGAAACCAACGTTTCAACGTACGTCCCGCATTGATCTTTTCGGAGTTGTGATCCCAATATCTTTTTTTCTCTTTTTTTTTCAGATTTTTTAAATCTTTCAACTTAATTATCAACTTTCTTTTTTAAAATATTTGTTTGGCTTTTGGAGAAAATGATGGCTCTTTTATAGGAGATATTACGACTAATTAACTTCGAAAGATTACGACTAATTAGCATATATTTCCTCATTTAGTCGTAAACTAGTCGTAGATTACGACCATTTAGCATCGACATGCCTTTAAACCCTAAACCGAAATCCCAAACACCAATTGTCGTACATTAGTCGTACTTGAACGACTAATGTACGTCTAAGCTAACACGTGATCGTACATTGGTCGTTCTGTTACGTCTAATGTACGACTAATTTTATTGGTAGCAAATTAACCTCGCCTTTACGACTAATGCCTTTTTAGACGTAACTTAGTCGTAAATGCGATGGTAAATTACGACTACATTTATGTAGTCGTAATATGTAGTCGCTAGACCAACGTTTTCTTGTAGTGAAAGCCTCCTTAACTTCCATTGTTCGGAATATTTCATATGGATTTTCATTTTTGTTCTTATAAATCTTATTGTTTCTATTTTCAAATATACCACATAATTCAAAGAAATAACAAATTTATAGTCTTTCGAGAATATCTAAAACAAATAATCCATATTGAAAAAAAGGCCGATGAAAAATTCCATGTGGGTACAAAATTTATATGTAGCAAGTGCATTTCTTTTCTTGTTTATTCAGATCATTTAAATTTATAAATAATGAATAAAAATAACTAAATCCAGTCACAGGATTCATAACTTTTCCATTCAAAACCAAGTTATAAATTGAATGTCGGAAAATTCAAAAAATTAACTAAACTTAAAACTGTTATTAATTTATTTATTACTATTATATAATTGATGAGAATTCTAAAACTTACTAGTGTTCTAGCCCAAGGACGATTTTTTTTCCAACATATCACAAGGAAGATAATTAAGACAGAATGATGACCATGTCAGATCAAATACAAAATAAGTAAAGATAAAATAACATATATGACATCGTACTTCTTTGATTATTCTATGCAATTCAATTTGGTTATTCGGTACTTTTTTTTTTTTAACTTTGGGGGTATTCCAGTTTGACCGAACTAATTTTCAAAGGGGTGGTGCGTTCTGCGGATGGAGCCTCATTCCAGATATTCAAATGGACGTAAAATAACCCATATCCGCGTCTCCGAGGAATCAAATTCAGGTGGCCATATCTAAAGCTGCAGACCGTTCACCGACTAGACTAACTCGTCTGGATGTTATTCCGTACTTGTATTTTGACACTATGTTTTTAAGATTAATAAAGTTTTAATTTCTTCGAAAATAACATATATAACTTTTTTGGTAAAAAAAGAACATTATGAGAATAACATATATTATTTACTCATCGCTTCAAAAATTAATGTGAGTTTATGGAAAAACTTATATGATGATCGGTTAACATTTAAATCTACTCTGCGTAAAATATTATTTATATATTTTATTCAGTTATATCATTTTAAATAATGTATTGATTGTATTTGTATCACTTATAAATAATAATGTAATGTCCTATTCATGTTGATGAAATTCGCTATGGAAAAGGTGATTCCAATCAGTTCAAACAAATTGTTGATAATGTTTTTTGGTTTGATCAGACTTTTTCTACACACTTATATTTTTTTTTAAAGAACTGGTTTTTAAATTAAACAGGATCGCGCAAGTTTGATTTCACTCATTGCTCTTTGTTGCAAGTTGGAAAAGTATTTAACGTATAAATAGTAATTAATATAAACGAGTTAGTTGAATAAAAAGATGAGTAAAATAATAATCATAAATGAACAAAGTTTGATTTCACTCATTGCTCTTGAATATAACAAATGAAATCATTCCTTTAGCTTTAATGCTTTACTAATAACAATTCAGTTTCTTCTTTTAACCAAAAAAAATTCAGTTCTTCAAACAACTTTTTTTCCAATATGTTTTTACCAGTGAGTTATTTTGTTAAATAAAAATTACTAAGTATATTATTTTCGAAATGTACAACCACTTGCTGTCTTGATTGTTAAGTATCTCTAAAATGGCGACAACATCTAGAAATCGTCAAAGAAGTCAAATTTGATAATGGTAATAAAAAGGTCAAATTTGATCATAATAATAAGAGCAATTTACATATGTTCCCCAGATATAAATCTCATGCAACTTTATAGAAGAAGAAAAATAAAAACATGAAGAATCTCTGTTTAGACAAAGACACAACTATGTCACGTCTTTATCAACAACTAAAACTGTTCCACTCCCACGCTGGTCCTTTTGTAATCAACTTCACTTTCATAACATCAGATATCCTTCATCAATTCCACCTTTTTCTCATTAAGTCATATGTTCTTAAGTTTCATCTCTCATGAGTCATGCCTCAGTAATAGGTCCAGGGCAGGTCAACAATCTTGAAAATCTATTATTCTATGATGTGCAGTTTTATTTTTTTACTTTAAAATAATATCTAAAACGAGAACTATACATATTTATTTTTAAATTGACATTTAAAATATAAAATAAATTATAAAGATATATGTTTGATCTCAAGTTTTGCTTTTGTATATAATATTATTTTGAAAATTTCATATTTGATGAAATTTGTTTTTGATTAAAATGTACTATTTATATTAACCACTTTTTTTAATCATTTGAAAATTTTAACATCATATTTAAAATTTAATTTGAAACATTGGTTTTATATAAATTATTACTAATTTTATTATTTTTCGTTTGAAAATTTGTATTCTCATTTATATGTGAATAAATTAAATCAGTTTATACTGTATTTTTAAAAATATTTTGTTTAATGTATTATATTTCCATTTTGTGTTTTTATTTTTAACACAAAAAAACAAGAGAAATTGTCAAAAATACCACTTTCATTGTATCACTTTTCAAAAATACCCTAATCACTTTTACCGTTGTTTTTTAAGAGGAAAAAAACACACTTATAACCCTTAAGTTAATTAATCTAAGACTTATGGTTTAAAGTTAAAGGTGGTGTAGGGTGGGGGTAAGGTTTAGGAATTTAAAATTTAGGATTTTAGTTAATTTAAAAAAATTTTGACCCTTAAAAAAGTGGTATTTTGAAAATATCTCTTTAATGAAGGTAAAAATGAAAAGTGGTACAAAGAAAGTGGTATTTTTGAAATTCCCCCCAAAAACAAATAATATTTCGTTGTTAAATAGCGTAAGGCAAAATCAATGATATGTGTCATTAGTACTGAAAGTATTGTTTAAATTGGATTTAAATGTAAGGTATACTAGACCTTGATCTACATGGACACGCAAGTGTTTTTTTCATGAGTGATTTCTAGTGTAATAACATTTATAAACGATCAAAGATTTTTAATTTTTGGATGCTAAAGTAATCAAAATGATAGATTTTTGACAAAAGTTTTTTCTTTGATGCAGTATTTGTTAATAATTTGTGTGTTTTTACTATTAAGCCTAAGTTTATTCTTTCGGACCTTTACTTGCAATGATTATTGATCTTAATATATATAAATATGTATACAAGTTTCAATATATTATATACTGAACTATTTTAGTTTTAATAATATTTTCTATTAGTTTAAATGAATATAATTTCATGTATATGAAAATAAAGCAAGTTTTCTCATTAATTGTGTAAGTTTGATGAAACAACAAGAAAAGGCCGAATTATAGTTATATATGGTTTTCAAAAAATTATCATAGTTTTAACTATTTATTTATATTTTTTTTAAGCAATGAGTATTTTAAATTAAATTTTGTTAAAAAGTGAGGCATAAAATATGTTAAATTAAATTAAGTTCATTATTCCAAAAATAATAATATTTTAAGAGCTTATCTTGAAAATATATATATATATATATATATATATATATATATATATATATATATATAATTTATGAATTACTATTTGTTAAAGTTTATAGAATCGCAGAGATTTTGTATAAAATCACAAATATCTTAAATGAAGAGATATCTTAAAGGGCAAATCTCTCAAATATACATTTTTAAAGTTTTTATTACAAAAATAGATTTTAAGAAAAACAATCAAAATAAACTTTTTATTTTGAAAATTTTAATTGTTTTAGTTTTTTTTTTAAATTTTAAACCTCACCTCCAAAATCCAACCATCATAACTCTAAACCCTAAATTTAGATTAATTAACCAAAAGATATAAATGTATATTTACACCTTTTAATAAAGTCTATTTTGATCATTTTTTCTAGGTACCATTTTGTGGATAATTTTTTTTTAGGTTTATCTTAAAGTATTTCTCTATCTTAAATGAAAGAGTTATTAGTAAATAGAAATATATGATTTTCAGTTAAAGAGTTGTTAGAATATATGGTGCATTTCGATAGTCTTGGTCGTAAATTAGGGGATTAGTATGGTTTTTTTTCTCGAATCCATACGTGTAATGCATAAATATAATAATATAAATCACGTAATGCATAAATATAATAATATAAATCACGTAATGCATAAATATAATAATATAAATCACGTAATGCATAACTATAATAATATAAATTGGTTTGGTGGTTATCATAAGTTCGGTTTAAACTTAGTATTGTTTTAGTAAGATGATATTTTAAAACTTATCTACAAATGAATCAAGCTCTATATGTTTAATTTTAAAAATATAATGTAGAAAGAATTGGCTGAAATACTTCTCTTTGTAGGGATATTGTAGAGTCAGTACTTCACGAAAGAAAATTTGTGTCACTAGTTCAATTATTTCAAAATAGCAATGTTACTCTTTAGAATTGACAAGTTAATAACAATGATACGAAATAGCAGGTTAACAACATAGTTTCAAATAAGACTATTGTTAGAATTGATGATTTATGAAGAGAAAGAGTATGAACACTCAAGAACACTCAAGAACAAATAAAAACAAATAGTTTGTGTGACAAGAGACTAAGAAGGAGAGAAACTTATTTCCTTATGCAAAATGTGTTACAAACAAGGTTAATTTATAGACATTGAAATGTATAAGCAACAAGAGAGAAAAAAATAAACAAAGGTAAGTGGAGTTGAGTGGCAAGGTGAGTGGAGTTGAGTGGAAACTTAGTGCTTGATAGTGCTTGCCTAACTTCTCCACTTGCATTTGAGTGCTTGATAGTGCTTGCCTAACTTCTCATATTTTCTTCATGTCAACACTCCCCCTCAAGCTTGACAGTAGTGAGTGTCAAGCTTGGAAAGCCATGAAGTATTCCCTCATTAAAACCTTTACTTGGAAAAAACCACTTGGGATAAAAACCAAACAAAGGAAAAAGAGTAGAACACTCCACGGTGAGGGGATCATTGACATGGAAGATTTATGAGTCCTAGTCTCGGAAGAATGGACTCACAAACTTTGCTGCTGGCCGCTTTGGTGAAGATGTCAGCCAGCTGATCCTCACTTCTTGTGTAGCATGGGAGGATTATTTGTTGCTCTACTGCCTGTCTCACCTTATGGCAGTCCACTTCTATATGTTTTGTCCTCTCATGGAAGACTGAGTTGGAAGCAATGTGTATTGCGGCTTGGTTGTCACAATGCATGGTTATGGGAGTGGTGATCTCAATCCCCAAGTCGCCTAGAAGCCCCTTTATCCAGATAAGCTCACTGGTTAGCTTCCTCATTGATCTGTATTCTGCTTCAGCACTCGAGCAAGACACTACCTTCTGTTTCTTGCTTTTCCATGTAACCAAGTTACCTCCAATGAAAGTACAATAGCCGGTAGTTGATCTTCTGTCAACTCTGTCTCCAGCCCAATCTGCATCACAATATCCTATAACCTCCGTGTTTTTGTTGCAAGCCATCCATACACCTTGACCCGGAGCTTCTCTTAAGTATCTTAGGATCCTCTCCACCATCTTCCAGTGATGAACCTTGGGATTTTGCATGTGCTGGCTTACTTGATTAACTGCAAAGCACACATCTGGCCGGGTGATAGTTAGATATATCAGCTTTCCAACCATCCTTCTATACTGCTTGACATCATCAAATGGAGTATCTTCATACTCCCCCTCTCGCAGTACCTTGTAGCCTTCTTCAAGTGGTGTCTTGGCTTGTCTTCCTCCAAGATTTCCTGCCTCTTTTAGAATATCCAGAGTATACTTTCTTTGAGACATGAACAATCCCTCTTTTGATCTGCACATCTCAATGCCGAGGAAATACTTTAGTTCTCCTAGATCTTTGATGTCAAATGCAGCCTTGAGGAATGTCTTCGTTGAACTGATCCCCTCCTTGTCACTACCAGTGATGATGATGTCATCCACATAGACTAGAATTACCAAAATCCCTTGCTTGCTGGTGAAAGTGAAGAGTGTGTGATCCGCTTGAGACTTCACAAATCCTCTTCCATTCAATGTAGTGCTTAGCTTGTGGTACCAAGCTCTTGGTGATTGCTTCAAGCCATAGATCGCCTTTCTGAGTCTAAGGACATTCCCTAGTTTCACCATGTCTTCCATCCCCGGAGGTAGTCTCATATACACTTCATCTTCTAGTTCACCTTGTAGGAAGGCATTCTTCACATCCATTTGCCAAAGATCCCATTCTAGGTTCACTGCCAATGAGAGGAGAATCCGGATTGTATGAAGCTTGGCCACTGGTGCAAAGGTGTCTAGATAGTCTTCTCCATACACTTGTGTGTATCCTCTTGCCACCAGTCTGGTCTTCTTTCTTTCTGGCTTCCCATTTGCAAGGTACTTGATGGTATGTAAGAGTCTGCTGGTCACGGCTTTCTTCCCTTTTGGAAGTTCTGTCTCATACCAGGTGTTGTTCCTCTCCATGGCCCCCATTTCATCATCCACCGATTTCCTCCATTCATCATCTTCCATAGCTTCTGCATATGTTCTTGGTATCCATTCCAGGTCCAATGAACTCATAAAGACTTGATGTTCTTCTGGATAGTGAGCAAGCGAGCATACTGCACTCACTGGATGTGCCACAGCTTTAGCATTGAAGTAAACTTTAGGTTTCCTGATTCTTGTGCTCCTTCGTAAGGGCTGTATCTGATCAGGTGCTGCCTCATTTGTTTCTTCTGGAACTTGATCTTGAGTCTCAGGAACTGATTCTGATTTGGTCTCATCCTGATCATGAGCTTCTTGTTGATTCCTCCCTTCAGGGTCAGGATGGGCAATTTCTTCATTTTCATTAATCACATCTTCTTCAACTACAGCTTCTGGAACAGGTGCAGTAGCTTCAGGGATATTCCTTCTTGTTTCTTGAGTTGCTGGAGACATGTCAATGCCGAAGTTCTCCAAAATGATTCTGAGGTTTGTGGCTCTTTCTGATTGTGGTAAGTCCCTCAGATCATCCCAATTCTTCTCCTCATAATATCCCTTTGTTTCCACAAACTTCACATCCCTTGATATTAAAACTTTTCCGGCTACTGGATTATAGCACTTATACCCCTTTTGTGTTGGAGAGTAGCCAATGAACATCGCTTTTGTGCTCCTGGCATCCAGTTTGTTTCTCTGCTCCCCTGGTATCAGCACAAAGCAGAGACATCCAAACACCCGTAAGTGGTCCAAAGCCGGCTTGGTCTGGTTAAGGACTTCAAACGGTGATAGATCTTTGAGGACTTGAGTTGGAGTCCTATTGATCAGATAAGTAGCAGCCACCACCGCATCACTCCAGAATCTTTTTGGAACGTTGGTGTGGAACATCATTGATCTGGCTACCTCCATCAGGTGTCTGTTCTTCCTTTCAGCAACTCCGTTTTGTTGAGGAGTATATGGACAGCTTGTTTGATGAATAATTCCATGTTGAGCCAGGTACTGTTTGAATGCATGACTTGTGTATTCTCCACCATTGTCTGATCTGAGGATCTTCAGCTTGGCATTGAAGTGGTTGGAGACATGAGCTTGGAAATTCTTGAAGGCGTCTAGCACCCTATCCTTGGACTGAATCAGTGTCAACCAGGTGTATTTGGATTTTTCATCAATGAAGGTGACAAAGTATTTGTGATTCTCCCTTGACACACATGGAGCCGTCCATACATCAGAGTGAACCAAGTCGAAGCATCTCTCATAGGTGGTGCCAGACCGTGGAAAGACTGTCCTACAATGCTTCCCCAATATGCAGGCTTCACATTCTTCATTCTTAGACACCACCTCCGGGAATATCAGGTTTAGAGCTCTTGTATGGGGATGTCCCAATCTGGCATGCCATATTGTGTTCTCAGCGCCATTAACGGTGCTAGCCAGGCAATGAGGCATAGATGATTCCGGCACCGTATTCCTCTCAAGATGATACATCTGCTGATGGTTGTGCCCTTTTCCAATGATCTTTCCTGTCTTCAGGTCTTGAAACTCAACTTCATCTGGTCTGAACACAACTTGGCAGCCCAAATCAACCGTAGCCCTTCTTACTGATAACAAGTTAGATGAAAATCCAGGCATATACAAGGCAGTAGATTCCTTATCAAACACTCTAAGGTTCCCTATCCCTTCTATTTTCACCTTATCACCATTTGCTATGACTACATTCCCTACGGCAGGCTGGATATTACTAATCAAGTTCCTATCACAAATCATGTGATGGCTTGCTCCTGAATCTATTATGATAGGTTTAGAGTCAAGAGAATGTGTACCAGCCTTCTTGGAAGCAATGAGAGCCAAGACAGTGCTCCAGATAAAGGAATTGGCGTCTTTTCTGGTCACAAAACCATCAGATGAGGTCGTACCAGCTTGATTTCTCCACATGTCTTCAGTTGAATCACTCATGTGAGCAGAATACATGGTTCTCCCTTGAATTGCTTGCTGCTCCTTGGGTTTACATTTATCCGGCTGGCTTTTGAGAGGATCACCATCATCTAGGCATGGAATCTTTCTTCCAGTAAAGAAATTCTGTATCAGTGTGTTGAATGATGAGTCTAGGTGTAGGAGAAAGCTGAGGAACCGGTCGTTCTCATAGATGGTTTGGAGACTCTCCCATAAACACCCATAAGCGGTTTGAAGACTCTCCCAAAGTCTCTTGGCGGTTTTGATGTGAGAATTGATCTTCATGATTGGTTTTGACAAGGAGTTACAGATGAGAGCCAGAGCTTGCTGGTCTTCTTGAACCCATTGGTTGTGGTTGTTCACGTATCTATCTTCTTCAGCCATCCTCTTTGAAGTTCCAGCCTTCATGATATGGCTGTCCCAAAGTCCATGACATCCCAAGGTGATTCTGGCCACTCTTGACCATGATAGATAATTAGGACCCTCAAGGGTCACGGAAATTATGTTTTTCTTCTCCATTTTTATGATTTGCGGAATGAGAATAACATAAAAGCTTTGCTGAATGAAAAGAGAAAGATAGAAAAGGTTTGCGGAATGAAGTAGGAGCTTAAAGCTCTGATACCATGTTAGAATTGATGATTTATGAAGAGAAAGAGTATGAACACTCAAGAACACTCAAGAACAAATAAGAACAAATAGTTTGTGTGACAAGAGACTAAGAAGGAGAGAAACTTATTTCCTTATGCAAAATGTGTTACAAACAAGGTTAATTTATAGACATTGAAATGTATAAGCAACAAGAGAGAAAAAAATAAACAAAGGTAAGTGGAGTTGAGTGGCAAGGTGAGTGGAGTTGAGTGGAAACTTAGTGCTTGATAGTGCTTGCCTAACTTCTCCACTTGCATTTGAGTGCTTGATAGTGCTTGCCTAACTTCTCATATTTTCTTGATGTCAACAACTATAAGAGTAAATGATAAACTAATGATAATGATCTAGAATTTTCATTTAATGACAAGGATTTTTTTCCTCGGATTAGACAGTGAATGCTCCCAACACACTTTCTTCATTTTGTTGCTCTTTTAAACATTTTTATGTCGTTTGCAAACTTTTTTATATTCATAGTATCCTATTGTGTGTATTTGTAAATAGACGCATACATAAAAAAATATTGTCTCAGATGATTACAAGATAAGAAATCAAATGGGTTATCAAAGGCAAAACGATAAAAGGAAGATTTAAATAAAAATAATTTGAGCTAAAATAGTGTCGCAATGGGTTATTAGAGATAAATAGAAAGATAATGTCTTCATTTCAGCAAATGGGCTCAATCCCTCTAATGAGCACTAGTTATATGATTGTTTAAATGACAAAGTTAAACAGTGAATAAAAATTCTGCTTACGGCTAGTGTATCGATCCCAATACTATGAGAAATGGGCTCAATCCCTATAATGGACCTAAATCAAATGATTTTTTAGATGGAAAATGTTAACAGCAAAACAAAGTGAGAAATCATCAATCTCTATCGCGTATATGAATCAAATGTTCCAGTGCTATTAACTGAAAAAGTTATCTCATATACTCCTTTTTTTTTAATTTAATAAATTTTTATTTTAGTTGCAAAGTTTTGTAAAAACGACGAGACCAATACAAACTTGCATAATTACAATCTTATCTAAGACTATCCAAACCCGAACCCAACACCGCTCGATAAAAATCGAATTCGTACTTTAATTTAAATCCCCCCAAAATCGTTAAAGTAACTTAAGGTTTCACTCATTCTTATTAGAACGTTCTATTCTTGAAATTTTGCAAAACCTTCATCTCGAGATCATCTCCCACGAATTAAAATCGTAGTTGAATCTACTCATGTTAAATCAGGTCGACTCGAAGCAAAAAGAAGATAGGTCGAGTGGTGGAGGAATAGGAACGGTTGTGGTCACATCTGAAACAGGTGAAGTAAGGGACATCGTAAACCCAAGCACCGTCGACAGATCTGTTGACCCAAAAATATAGGAACCTCCCCTAGACGCAGAAGAAAGTGAAGAGAAATCAATTGAGAAAGAGGGAGAGGAGGATTTCGCAAACAAGCGACATTCAAAAAGTAAGTGAACAACAACCGTTGGCCAGATTAAAGTGATGATTCTCCTGCCGCTGACATGTTGTTGTCTTGCTCTGTACAACTAGGTACACTTAAGAATCTCTAAGTAACTATTCGGTCCCATTAAAATTTATATAAATACAAGCCAAAAATTATTTTTATACAAATAAAAAAATTAATAGTTTATTCTATATTCATAAAGGATTAGTTTAAATTTTTAACACTTCATATATATTTTTATGAATTTAAAAAAAAAAAAGAAAAATGAAACGACCGGTTAGAGGAAACCACCTTTGGGCAGAACTCAAAAAAAATTATAAGGAACATTGGCAAAGCAAAAATGTTTTCGCAAGCAACCGGAGACTGATGGGAAGTGAACAGCAACCGTTGGCCATATTTAAGGTGATAATTTCTGTGCCGCTCACATGCTGTTGTGTTGCTCTGTACAATTATGTACACTTAAGAAACTCTAAATAATTGGTTAATCCCATTAAAATTTATATAAATACAAGCCAAAAAATTATATTTATACAAACCAACATTTTTAATAATTTATTTTATATTCACAAGAGAATTTTATATTCACAAGAGAATTTACAAGAGAATTATTTTAAAATGTTTAACATTTAATATATTTTGATGATTTTTTAAAGAAATAAAAGAATGGGCAGAAGTCAAAAAAATTATAAGTACGCTTGAGAATTTGAAAAATTAGTTTAGCTTTTAAATGTCCTTTGGCACATTAATCTCTCTGGCATGCTTCAAACAAACTCAAAATAAGTAGGGCAAAGCAATAATGTCTTTGGCACATTAATCTCACTGGCATGCTTCAAACAAACTCAAAATAAGTAGGGCAAAGCAATAATGTCTTTTGCAAGGAAAACACCAACTGAGGGCAAGGAAACTACAACCATTAACCCAAGCTCAAAAAATATTATAATTACGCTTGAGACTTTGAAAAAATCATTTTAGTTTTTAGAAGGTTCTCTCGCTCCTTAAGTTCACTGGCAGACCTCAAAACCAAAAGAAACATTGGCAAGAAAAAAAAATTTCCCAAACAAATGACATTATGTAGGCAAGTGAACAACAACCGTTGGCCAGATTTGAGCTGATAATTTCCATGCCGCTGACATGCTGCTGCCATGCTCTATACAACTATAAACACTTAAGAAACTCTAAGTAACTATTTGATCCCATTAAAATTTTATATAAATACAAACCAAAAATTATATTTATACAAACCAACAACTTTAATAGTTTATTCTATATTCACAAAGAATTATTTTAAATTTTTTGAACATTTATATATTTTGATGACTTTTTTAGAAAATCAAAAGGAAACAACCGGTGAGAGGAAACCACATGTGGGTATAACTCAAATAGTTTTGTAAGGATGTTTGAGAATTTGAAAAATGGCTTTTAGAACGTCATTGGGCACCTTAATTTCATTGGCATGCCTCAAACAAACTCAGAAAAGTATGGCAAGGCAATAATTTCTTTCGTAAGGAAAACACCGACTGAGGGCAAGGGAACTGCAACCACTAGCCAAAGATCAAAAAATAATATAATTACACTTGAAAAAAATATTTTAGTTTTTGAAGGTCCTCTCGCTCCTTAATCTCACTAACATGCCTGAAACAAAACCAAAAGAAACATTGGCCATACAAAAATGTTTTCGCAAGAAAACAGCATTCTGAAGGTAAGTGAACAACAATCGTTAGCCAGATTTAAGATTATAATCTCCCTGCCGATGACATGTTGTTGCCTTGCTCTATACAACTAGATACACTTAAGAAACTCTAAGTAACTATTTGGTC
Organism: Moricandia arvensis; assembly: GCA_905132765.1. Taxonomy (NCBI): domain Eukaryota; kingdom Viridiplantae; phylum Streptophyta; class Magnoliopsida; order Brassicales; family Brassicaceae; genus Moricandia; species Moricandia arvensis. The sequence goes on along the minus strand of CAJHQP010004194.1, from coordinate 33,690 downwards.
ACATTAAAATTTATATAAATAAAAGACCAAAATTATATTTATACAAAAAACAATTTTTATAGTTTATTTTATATTCAAAAAAATATTTTTTTAACACTGAATATATTTTGATGAATTTCTTAAAAACAAAAGAAAATGACTGGTTAGAGGAAACCACCTTTTGGTAGAACTCAAAAAAAATTATAAGGACGCTAGAGAATTTGAAAAATTAGTTTAACTTTTATAATGTCCCTTGGCACCTTAATTTAACAGGCATACCTCAAACAAACTCAGAAAAAATATGGCAAAACAATAATGTCTTTTGCAAGGAAAACACCGACTAAGGACAATGGAACCGCAACCACTAGTCCAAGTTTAAAAGATATTATAATTACGCTTGAGAGTTTGAAAAAAATATTTTAGCTTTTAGAAGGTCCTCTCGCTCCTTAGGCTCACTGGCATGCCTGCAACAAAACCAAAGAAACATTGGCAAGGCATAAATGTTTCGTAAACAACCGGAGACTGATGGAAAGTGAACAGCAACCATTGGCCAAATTTAAGGTGATAATTCCCCTGCTGTGGGAACCGAAATTTGCACTGTCGATTTCCGTTGAATTAGGAACGCAGGGTAAACCCTAGTTTTTCAGAAGTCCCAGATATCTACTAAACTACATGCCAATCAGTCAGAATACGAAGTAAATATCGAAAAGCAAAGTAAGAATCGAAAAGAGAGCAAATAAATGTCTTATTCGAATTTGCGTATGAGCATTTACAACAGGATACAAGCCTCGGCTATGAGAACTGTCGGCGAGATCCCTAGTTTTAATAACCTAAGACTGCAAAATCCTAGTTGAGTCGTAGCTCGAATAACAAAAACGGAAAGTTGCCTAAATGCTCTAAGTGCTAAGCTATGTTTGCTCTGAGTGGTGATTTTTGTGTGTCATTTGCATCATCACCCTTGAAGTCCTTATATACTCCTCCAGAGGCGGTTTGCTCTTTCCCTTATGGCCTTGGTCGAATTTATCGCTTCGCGGAAATATTTCTTTTTTTCTCGATCGTCGTGGTTATCTTCGGAAACTTAACATTTATCCTTCCATATTGACATTTATATTCCAAACTTAACATTTATCCCTTCCTGAAAAATAAAAGATAAAATTTCACAAAGTTTTGGCTTGACTTCGGATAAAACCGCGAGTGGGCCTTTGGCCGAGCTTTAGACCTCATCGGCCATTTTCTGGCTCAGGAGTTTCTACGTTTTTATCGAAAGAGCATTGCTAAAACAACGTCTTCCGAGAGTTAGGATCTTTCATATGGGGCGTGTGACTCTAGGTGTTTAGTTAACCATTACCGTCATATACGATCTACCCGATCCTTTCTCGAGAAAACGAGCTTTTTTGTTAAAGTTCCAATGTCAATCATGATCGAGACGGAACAAAGATAAGTTCGATCAAGTATCGAAAGAGGGAGTTAACGAGGACGAGGTGAATATGAATTGATTTATCCAACTTGCCGAACGAGCGAATCGGATTGCTCGTGCCACCTAACTCGCCTGTTCGGCGAGTTGGTTGGTCTGAGCCGTCCAACTCGCCCGTATGACAAGTTGGTTGGTCCGAGCCGTCCAACTCGCTGGCCCGAAAACTTTCGTTGAGACGGTTTTGAGACTGCGTTCGTATGAAAACACGATTTTTAGATGCTGATTTCGAGAGTACTGTTTTTGACCCCAACAGTTAGTCCCCCAGCTCGCAAGTTTCAAGCAAAATTCTTGCGGGCGAGTGAGGGTGTTTAATTGGAATCTGAGGTAAAAATTGGTTTTTCTCGAAAAGTTTTTTCCGATTATTTTAATGCAGAATGCAGTAGGATTGGGGTTGTGCCTTGTGAAGGCTGCCTATGTAACCTTGTAAAAAGGATTAAGCCTTTTGTAGTTCGTTCCGGAGTTAAGGTTCTTACTTCCTGTTTTCCAGTGAGACCTTTATGGTTTAGTTGTGTGTCGTGTAGAAGTTATTTGGCATGTTGCTACCAATGCATTGTATATTGGATCTTTGTCAGACTTGAGACTAGCCTCGGAGGCTGTTTATTTTGACCAAGTTTGGCCATATTTATGTTTTCGGGACTGACAAAGTGTGGCTTTGGATCCCGGCCACTTTGCGACTTTTTAATGAATAAGCTACGCTTTTTACTCGAAAATGAGTTTAAGTAGATTCGGATTTTTGTTTAAGTATAGAGGGAAGGATACGAGTTGTCATCTCGCTCCCAACTCTTTGCGAATCGTCCTATTCGTTGCTCGTTTAAGATGTTTGAGAAGTTTTCCAAAGTTTCGAGAGTGTTTAGATATGGACGAAGAGACATGCTTTCAGGATCTCGTATATTTTCGATATCATGCCTTGAGACGTTAGAGACCAGTGTGTTGGGTTTAGGGAAAGACCTTGGTCTAATCACAGTTTTAGGGGGTGCAATGACTACTTCGGCTTACATTTCCCATATCGCTTTCAACCTGATTTCGTCCCAATTTAAAGTCTGCGATATGTTCTCGTCTTATCTGACTTGTATGGTAGGAATCGAGCATCTCTTCGAGAACAATTTTTTAGTCTCCCGAAAGTGCTCACCAAAATTTTGGATTTCTTTCATAGCGTTATTACCCTTGTGTCGGATGTTCGAGAGCTATCTCAACGAGATGGCTTAGTCTGTTTAGGATGTTAAGAGTTTGTCGTGATCAACAACAAACTTAGTGGTAGATATAATCATTTTTAAACTTTCGCGAAGGATACGTGTTTAAGAAGGCGTGTATGTTTTATAGTAGCGGACAGACTGTTGTTAAAGTGAGCATTCCGTTTTAGAAAGTTTTGACGAAAAACTGTTCTCCGAGCGTTAGCGACGTCTCGCTGTGTCGAAGGTTGAGTTTTTCTTTCGTATGCCGCATTTCATGCTTGAAATGTTAACAGGCTTGAAGACGCGTGGTATCACAAGGTTTTTGTTTTAACCTTATGGAAGAGAAATGTTTTGTTTCAGAGGAATTAGGACCAATGGGTCGTGTAAATTTGTCCCTGAGAATATGAGATTTCCTTCACTGTGCTCTGTGAAGAGTTGGCCCCCTGACACTTATTCCGTGTATAGTTAAGAATGCTTCGTATAGCTCTAGGAGTTTCGTTACGAGTTTTTACTCATGCGCCGCTTTTTACTTGTAAAACGTTGTGGGTTTAGAGTAAACTGCAGATCATATTCAACTTGGTTGGTTGTCGACAATTTTAAGTTTTCTGTTAACTGTTTGGTGGTTACGTATTTGTCGTATGATTTCCGATTCTGGGTTATACGATAGTTTTTTGCACTTGGCGTTTTTAAAGTAATCGTGGATTGTCATTTTGCCGCTAAGTGGTTGGGTGGAGCCGTGTTTGCTCAAACATTTTGGTTCGGTCTGAAGGATGTGTTCAGCCGAATAGACGAGGACGTTGCTGGTCATGGATAGACTATTGCACGTTCGTGTTAACATTAAGGTTATGTTAGTTTAGAACTTTCCTAAAGAGGATACCGAATTCCAATTTGGATTTTTATCGGAAGGCGTAATTGGTTGAGGGACAAAGAGAGTTTGTCGAGATCGACGGGCCAAGTCGGAGTTTTCCGTGCAATAGTCCTACAAAAACTGTTTTGTTTTAGTATGATGAAGACAAAACCTAAAAGGCCGATAAAGAACCTGTGTGAGATGACTGCCTGCTCGGAATGAACCAAGGGAGATGGGAGGCAGAATCCGGCGAGCCACATGGCTAAGGAGTGAGATCTGTAAGATCGTAGTGCGAAGAGATAAAGTTTAGTTTTCTCTTTGAGAGACGAGTCAAAACTTTATTTTTAGCTATACGCAAATTGTCCAAAACACTTCTCCGTAAAACTTGCTATGTTCGTTTCCGAAAGTTTCTTCGCATTACTTGGTGTGGCTATACGAAGGATGTTTTGCGTAATTTTTACGAGAAGTGAATGTCATAAAAGTAAATTGAGAATGTCTCTCGCAGATTACTCGTGATATTTGCGCGAGGAATGTATTTTCCTCGTTCTCTTTTCCGCATTGCGAAGTCGTTTTTCATGAAACCAATCTTGTTTTCTCGTAGGCTCTTCCGTTATAAAATGTCACAGTTATACGAAAATGGACGATCGGTTTTATGAGGCATCACATAGCCTCAATGATTTTATGTCTACTACTGCAAGAGTTTGCTTTGTCGAAAGCGTTTTCTTGATGCCGAGACAATTTGTTTTTTTAAGTATGGGAATATACGAGTATAGTATATGTACCTACTCCCTCTTTTTTTACGAAAGAAAATGAAGAAACCGATATTTTTAAGGGTTGTGTAAGTTTTTTCTTTCGAAAATTGGGAGGATCGACAATCAAGGTCGGTTTAAGGAAGACGCTAGGATTGTGACCTGGGGACTTTCATGTTGATGACTAGGAATGCGTCGGTCTTAAGAAAACTGCTAGGTACGAGACGATTTTAAGATGACGTTCGTGTTTCTAGTTCCTTCTTTCCTTAGGAAGCAAACTAAGTGTGTGTGGCGATCATTTCTCGGTTTTCCGAGAGTTTAGATCGGTTTGGAAAATATGCCTAAGCAGTTGCAGAACAATAGATCAAGACAGGAAAATTCTTAAGATTTAAATCGCTAGACTATTCTCCTAGATCCTAAGTTCCCAAAAGTTTTATAGCTCTGAAGCATTTTTATTTCTTAGTTCCTTTCTATAAAAATTTCAAGTCTGATTTCAAAACGTTCCAAGCCGGCCATACCTTAGTTTTTTCGAAGGTTTGGATTCACCTCTTCTCCGTTTTGCTTGCTCATCTTCCCTTCTTCTTATCGTGTCTGTAAGCCCCTTAAGAGTGGTAACAATATTAGTTCTTCCTGGCCGCGTTTAGGCTCGAACCTGCCTTGCGGTTTTTTATCGTAAAGTTCTTACGGTAACTCCAATTGAGACGAAACAATAGATGTTTCGTTCGAGATTCAAAGGAGAGGGCTAATGTGGAGGTAAGGGCGAGTAGGATTCCCAATAGGGCGAGGACGATACCCATGATGGCGAGTAGGACGCCCAAGAGGTCGAGTAGGAGCAAGCCTAAGAGTTTAGGCGAGTCTCACTTGTTTTTGTCGTAAAATCTCAATGAAAACTCCGATTGAGGTAAAACGAAAAGAGTTTCGATCAAATTTTGAAAGAGAACACAAAGGAGAAGCTCATCAGGGCTTGCCCAACTCTCCATGAGGCGATTTGGACGGAATAAATCAAACTCACCATCGGGGTGAGTTGGACAGTATGCGTCCAACTTGTTTTGATCGTAAAATCTCAACGGAAAATCTGATTGAGACGAAACAAAAATCGTTTCGATTGGGACTCAAAGGAGAACGCAAAGGTGAGCCTATAGAGTGCTCATCAAGTCCAACTAGCCCAATGGGCGAGTTAGACGGCTTGTTTCGTCTAACTTGCCCAATGGGCGAGTTAGACAGCTCGTTTCGTCCAATTCGGTCATTCGGTGAGTTGGACTGGTCAAAATCGTCGATCGGGTGAGTTAGACGGCTCATTTGGTAGAATTCACCCGTTCGGCGAGTTGGACTGGTCAGACCTGTTTGTCTAACTTGTTTTGATTGTAAAATCTCATCGGAAACTCTGATTGAGACGAAACAAAAAGAGTTTCGATCGGGATTCGAAGAAGAACGCAAAAGAGAGTCAAATTAATGCTTGTTTTGTCAAAATCGCCCAATGGGCGAGTTGCAAGAGTCAACTTTCCCAATTGGCGAGTTGCATGGCTTGCACTGTCCAACTCGCCCGTTCGGCGATTTGGATTGGTCAAACTCGCCTAGTGGGCGAGTTTCATGGATCTTATTGTCCAACTCGCCCGTTCGGCAAGTTGGACTGGTCAAACTCGTCGAATGGGCGAGTTGCGCGGCTTGTCTGTCCAACTCGCCCGTTCGGCGAGTTGCGCGACTTGTCTGTCCAACTCGCCCGTTTGGCGAGTTGGACTAGTCATTCTCGAGTTTGGATGGTATGCTGGTGCGGTCGTTTCGTAAATGTTTTCAATTTTTTTCTACGAAAGTTGTATCATAAAATGCTAACTCGTTTTAATTTCCGAATGATGTTCCATAAAACATTGTCGAGATTGATTTTAAGAAAGCTATTTTTGGAAAATGTTATTGAGCTTTAATTTTACGAAAGTTATTCCGCAAAATGTCATGAGTTTTGTTTTATGAAAGTTCTTTCGTAAAATGTTGCTGATTTTAATTTTACGAAAGTCGTTATGTAAGCGTGTTTTCTTGTTTGGCTGTACGAGAGCCATTTTTTGTTGGAAAACTTATGTTTTAGCCTCTGAATCTATTGCTGTGATGAGCTTAATTATCTGGAGTCAACTTAAACGGAGATTTTCTCGTTTCCACAGGATTGATCCGAGGGGACTTTGAGTAGTTTTTTCGAAGTAAGTTTAAGTGACATTTATCGAGAATTCAGTGAATAAGTCGTGTATAATCGAAGCTTGACTTTTTACGAAATTTTAAGTTTCAAAAAACGTTTTAGCAGTGAGGGATACTATCTCTCGTTTTGCTTAGTTTAGTTTTCGTCAGCCGTTTAGGTTTTGAGTGATTCAATAGAGATCGACTTCTTTTTTTCGAATTTTGTTCAGAAGAAGTACAACAGTGGGGGTTGTGCGCCCGATTTGCTGTGCTTCCTATCTCTGTGAAAAATCTAGGGATTTTCCGCAATTTGTGGGAGAGAAAGTTTAATTTATCGTTACCCTTTCTGTTTAGTGAGAGAAATCGCGAGCTTGTTTTGGTGGCCCGCCTATGGCCAAGGGTCGCGACTAGGTTTTTGGTTTTCTCAAGCACTGCGGCGTTTGCATAAGTGTTGGCGATGGGAGCAGTCACTGCTGGAGTTGTTTTACCAGCGTTGTTGCGAGCTGCGGTATTGTCTTTTGTATTTCTAGACGTTGTTTTGATTAAGCGTTTTGTGGCCATGAGTTAGAGTAATCCGACCCCCCTACTTCTAGCGCCAAATTGTGGGAATAAAAATTCGAACTGTCGATTTCTGTTGAATTAGGAACGCACGGAAACCCTAGTTTCCAGAGGTCCCGGATATCTACTAAACCACACGCCAATCAGTCAGAATACAAAGTAAATATCGAAAAGCAAAGTAAGAATCGAAAGAGAGCAAATATATGTCTTCTTCCAAATTTTTTTATGATACAAAAGGATAGTAGACTCGGCTATGAGAGCTGTCGGAGAGATTCCTAGTTCTAATAACCTAAGACTGCAAAACCCTAGTTGAGTCGCAACTCGAATAACAAAAACGGAAAGTTACCTAAATGCTCTAAGTGCTAAGCTATTTTTGCTCTGAGTGGTGATTTTGGTGTGTCCTCTGCATCATCACCCTTGAAGTCCTTATATACTCCTTCAGAGGCAGATTGCTCTTTCCCTTCTTCCCTTGGTCGAATTTATCGCTTCGCGGAAATATTCCTTTTTTTCTCGATCTTCATTATTATCTTCGAAACTTAACATTTATCCTTCCATCTTGACATTTATCTTCCGAACTTAACATTTATCCTTCCATCTTGACATTTATCTTCCGAACTTAAAATTTATCCTTTCCTGCAAAATAAAAAATAAACCGTCACAAAGTTTGGCTTGACTTCAGATAAAACCGCGAGTGGGCCTTTGGCCGAGCTTTAGACCTCATTGGGCCGTTTTTTGGCTCAGGCGCGACGATTTTAGCGAAGGAGCATTGCTAAAACGACGTCGTTTGAGGGTTAGGATCTTTCGTATGGGGCGTGTGACTCTAGGTGTTTAGTTAACCGTTACCGTCTCATATGATCTACCCGATCCTTTCTCGAGAAAATGAGTTCTTTCGGTAAAGTTCCAATGTCAATACTGATCAAGATGGAACAAAGATAAGTTCGAAAGAGGGATTTAACGAGGACAAGGTGAAAATGGACTTACTGATCCAACTTGCCGAACAAGCGAATCAGATTGCTCGTGCCACCTAACTTGCCCGTTCGGTGAGTTGGTTGGTCTGTGCCGTCCAACTCGCCCGTATGGCGAGTTTGTTGGTCTGAGACGTCCAACTCGCCCGTATGACGAGTTGGACTTGTCCAACTCACCGTACGGGCAAGTTGGTCGTTCTTGCCATCCAACTCGCTCGTACGACGAGTTGGTTGGTCCGAGCCGTGCAACTCGTCATATGGGAGAGTTGGTTGTCCGTGCCGTCCAACTCGCCATATGGGCAAGTTGGTCGGTCCTTGCCATCCAACTTGCCGTATGGGCGAGTTGGTTGGTTCGTGTTCCTTTCTTTCGAGTTTTGGCCCATAAACATTTGTTGAGACGATATCGAGACTGCGTTCGTATGGAAACACAATTTTTAGATGTTGATTTCGAGAGTACCATTTTTGACCCCAACACCTGCTGCTGATATACTATTGTTGTACTCTGTACGACTAGGTAAACTTAAGAAACTCTAAGTAATTATTTGGTCCCATTAAAATTTATATAAATACAAACCAAAAATTATATTTATACAAACCAACAATTTTAATAGTTTATTTTATATTCACAAAAGAATTATTTTAAATTTTAACACTTAATATATTTTGATAATTTTTTTAAAAAACAAGGAAACCGGTTAGAGGAACCTCCTTTGGACATAACTCAAAAAAATTATAAGGATGCTTGAGAATTTGAAAAATTAGTTTTGTTTTTAGAATGTCGTTTGGCACCTTAATCTCATTGGCAGACTTCAAAGAAACTAAGAAAAAGTATGGCAATGCAATAATTTCTTTCCCAAGGAAAACACCAACTGAGGCCAAAGGAACCGCAACCACGTGCGTAAGCTCGAAAATATAATAATTACTCTTGAGACTTTGAAAATGTTTTAGCTTTTAGAAGGTCCTCTCGTTCCTTAAGCTCACTGGCAGACCTCAAATAAAACCAAAAGAAATATTGGCAAAGCAAAAATGTTTTCGCAAGCAACTGGTAGACTAAAGGCAAGGGAACAACAGCCGTTGACAAGATTTAAATCCATCAAATGTAAAGATCAAAGTATCCCACCTTTTCGCAAGCAACGATCATCGTAAATATGAAGTTCATCAAATCTAAAGATCAAATTATTAGCAATTACAGACCAAGCCGAAAAAACAAAATAATCGTAGTGAGCTCAACGCAAAGCAACAATACTCCAACAAATAAAGGCTAAACTGAACAACACTCCCCCTGAATGAGTGACTAATTAGCTCAATAGTGTTGTCTTCAATGAACACCCATATTTCACTCAAACAACAATGTCACTACTTTGCACGTTGATCGATTATATCCATCTTTGTTGCATTTGGTACACACGTAACGCCTTTTCTCCTTCATTGTTGATTGACTTCGCTGGGAAAGCGTTGCCTATTTTGATTTTTTTTATAGCACCCTGAGTTAGCTTCTTTGATGTTGGGCTACTCTGAAAAAGTCATTTTCTCACCCTGAGGGATGGAGTGGTCGGTGCTACAATCTTTGCTGAGTATTTTGGTTTCTTTCTTGATGTCGGATTAGTTGATGGTGCATCCCCCGTGGTAGATTGGTTTGCTTCTGTTTTATTGGAGTACTTGGGGCTTGATTACGACAATGTTTCTTTGTTGATGTATTACGTGAAGACTGATTACCTTCCTTTGTCGCTGGAGATGGATTGCTTGTACTCATTGTTTGGTTCTTCTTTTTAATAGTTTATGCTTGAATCGCTTGGATTTTTTAATAGCAGATAATTATCTCTTCATTTTCGGTCTACCATGTTGTTTTCCAAATATGGGTGGCAGACACACTTGACTAAGTACATCGGTTGGTGGGATCAAATCTTCATCAATAGGGTTAATAGGTTTTGTGTACGCTGCAACCAAGTATCCCTTTGTGTAAAGAGGAACATCCAGGAACGAAGCACTTTGCGTAAAATAAATGCTTCCGAGACTTTTTGATGCTGAAATCAAACCTTTCGATCACAGAAAGCTTGCATAATTTCATTATTAGTTCTTTCTTGCCACTGAATATGTCGCCAGACTTAATGGTTTCACTCTTCCGCATTTGTGATGGCTTCATAGTCTCAAGTGATGATTTCATAGTCTCATGTGATGACTTCATAGTCTCATGTGATGGTTTCATAGTCTCGTGATTAACATTTCCAAAACTACCAAATTCTGCAGTAGCATTCTCTCTGACAACACGCTTTTGATTTCTTTTCACATCATGACAACCTTTGTTTGCAGTCAATGAGACATAAATACACATAACGTCTGTCTTAAACAATGTGATAAACCTTGCATGTTGTCTGTCGTTACTCAAGAAAATCGAAAGAATGTTATTAAGCATTTACTTTAATACACGTTTAGACAGCGTATAAGCAAACTCTACCGCTTTTATCTCATTAATATTGTAATCTCCACAAACCATGCAGAAAAAATCTTTATATTCCACATCGTCTTCAACCAAAAAAAAAAAGCATTCCCCATTTTGAAAGTAGAGCATTAACAAATGACATGTTTATATTATTTAACGTAGTATAAACATAGTAGTCGAGGAACACAAACATAGTCTAGAAATTCAAATCATATACCTTAAAAAAGAGGCGTTTACTTTGACTTGATTTAACATTATAGTCGTTGCCAAGCCACATACTCTCTTTAATTTTAATCATACAGTCCAAAGCCGTGAAGAAAGCTGAATACTATAATCTACAAATGTGAGCTTTCATGCTGTGGAACCAAAGTAAGTCGAACCATGTCTTCATGTGCCTCTTGCATCTTCCTTCTCCTTTTCTATGGAGCTTCTGCTCAAAACCCTAATTTCCTCTCTCGGTCTTGTCCGAATACGACAACATATTCAAGGAACAGTACTTACTTCACTAATCTCAAAACCCTCTTGTCCTCTCTCTCTTCCCGAAACGCTTCATACTCCACTGGCTTCCAAAACTCAACGGCAGGACAAGCCCCCAACAGGGTCAACGGACTTTTCCTCTGCCGAGGAGACATCTCGCCGGATGTTTGTCGTAACTGCGTAGCCTTTTCCGTAAACGAAACCTTCACACTGTGTCCGAGTGAGAAAGAAGCAGTTATCTATTATGACGAGTGTATGCTTAGATACTCTCACAAGAATATTTTTTCTATTCTTACATACGAAGGAGGGCTTATCATGTTGAACGCCAATAATATTTCATCAAGTCAGGCAGACCGTTATGAAGAACTGGTGTCGACCACGATGAACCAAGCTGCGTCCGAGGCGGCCAACAGTTCTAAAAAGTTCTTTACAATAAAGGCCAACTTTACCACACTCCAGACTTTGTACGTCTTGGCTCAGTGCACTCCTGATCTTACTAGACGAGACTGCTTGACCTGTCTGCAAGACTCCATCAATGGAATGCCTTTTAACAAATTTGGAGGAAGACTTCTCTGGCCTAGTTGTAACACAAGGTACGAGGTTAACCCGTTCTACAACGAAACCGCCGTTAGAACACCACCACCACAACCACTGCCACCCTCGCCTCTGCCCGATTCTACTTCATCTCCTCAACCATCTGGTGAAACTCCCTTCCTCTGTTTCTTTCTTTCTCAAGATTAGCAATACTGTTGGCAAATATTCATTTTTCTGAATACTAATCTATCTGGTCATTACAATATTGTTCAAACAAATTAAGAAAACTATTAAAAAGTATTTCTTGTCCATCATTAATAAATTAACAAAATATTATCTTTGTCTCAAAAGATTTTCATTCGGATATTTTCACAAAATTTTAAAAACTCTTAAAAAGTCTTTCTTTTCCATCATTAATACATTAACAAAATATTCTCTTTTCAATTAATATATTAGAAGGTTAAAATTAGAATATCGTTTACAAATTTGCATTGACAATGTAAATTGACACTTTTTAAAACGAAGGAAATAGTAAATTAAGTCAAACAATATTTTTGGTGTTTTTTTTAGAAATGCCTCTTTGTTTTTTAATCCTTGTTAGAGATATTAGTAAATGATCTTGATACGCAGGGAAAGGCTGGAATTCGAGTGTCTTAGCTATTGTTGTGCCTATTATAGTGGTTTTTCTGGTTTTTGGAGCTTGTTATTGCTGCCTTGCAAAAAGGGCAAAGAAGACTTCTGATACTGCACCGGACTTTGACGGTAAAGACATCGGGTTCAATTAATTTATTCTTTATTTTTCTGACTAGTACAACTTTATTGTGCAACAGAAGATGAGATAACAACCGTAGAGTCGCTGCAACTTGATTATAGAACAATTCAAGCTGCAACAAATAATTATTCAGAAAATAATAAGATTGGCCGAGGAGGATTTGGTGAAGTATACAAGGTACTATATATTAGCATTGATTGTTTAATTATTTTTTCCAGAGGTTGTGTATAACATGATGATGCTGATGAAAAATGGATAGGGTACATTTTCTAATGGGACTGAAGTTGCAGTGAAGAAATTATCAAAATCATCAGGACAAGGTGACATAGAATTCAAGAACGAGGTTGTTGTTGTTGCAAAACTTCAACACAAAAACCTGGTTAGGCTTCTCGGATTTTCCCTAAATCGATAAGAAAGGATATTGGTCTACGAGTATGTGCCTAACAAAAGCCTTGATTACTTCCTCTTTGGTCAGTTAATATTTTGCATTTGTTTCAATGATTCTTTACAAGACCTTGAAACATGGGGGTTGCAAATTATTAGATTTAACTAACATTCATGGATGTGTGCACACAGACCCTGCAAAGCAAGGCCAACTTGACTGGACTCGACGATACACAATCATTGGAGGGATTGCTCGAGGGATTCTATATCTTCATCAAGATTCACGACTCACAATCATACACCGTGACCTTAAGGCAAGTAACATACTTTTAGATGCGGAAATGAATCCAAAAGTTGCTGATTTTGGAATGGCAAGGATCTTTGGAATTGACCAAACCCAGGAGAACACAAGTAGAATAGTTGGCACCTAGTAAGTCTTAACTTCTCATAAGTGAAGTTTGTCAAACATGATTTTTGCCAATATAACAAAGTTTTGTTGTGTATTTTAGCGGTTACATGTCTCCTGAATATGCAATGCATGGCCATTTCTCAATGAAATCAGATGTCTATAGTTTTGGAGTGTTAGTTCTTGAGATTATAAGTGGTAAGAAGAACAACAAATTCTACGAGACAGATGGCGTGCATGACTTGGTCACATATGTAAGTTTAATGGCAATCAAGTTGTATATTTACCTCTCTTGCAATAAGAAACTGTTACAAGAACTGATTGATTGATGTTCTAGGTTTGGAGACTTTGGAGTAATGGAACAACATTAAACATTGTGGATCCAACTATTGTTGATAATTGCCAGAAAAGTGAAATAGTTCGATGCATCCATATCAGTCTTTTATGCGTTCAAGAAGATCCTATAGAGCGTCCAACCATGCGGACCATTTTAATGATGCTCACGAGTAATACAATAACTTTACCAATGCCTCAACAACCAGGATTTTTTGTTCAGAGTATGCCCCAAAAAGACCCGCTTGATTCAGATCAATCAAGGACAAACAAATCTGTTCCAGGGTCTTTCGACGATGCATCAGCCTCTGAGTTATCTCCTCGTTGAATTAATATGATGTTTACCTTTAAGTTTGAGCCAGATGGTACTTACATATTTAAAGAGGTGTCAAAAAGGTTTGTTGCTTAGTTTGATTTGGTTCATCAGGTTTTAAACAAACTGAAATAAAATAAATTCTCTTGTAAATTGGTTTTGTTTTGGTGATGTTTGATGCAATTGCGGTTTCTTTAATTGTCAGTGTGGAATTTGTTAAGCGGGTTTGAATTATATTTTTCATTACGAAAAAATGTAAATACTTTTTATAAACTTTTAATCAAGAAAAATGTCATGAAAGATTATTTATGTATATAAAAAGGAAATAAAAATAAGAAGTTGAACTTAACAAAAAAGAAAAACAATTTGAAGTTGAATAAAAAATACATTAGAATTCATTTTTAATGCTGGATACATCATTATATAATCACTATTCATTAAGAGTCTTGTTAAAAACTTTAATTTAATTGTTATTCCACAAAACTTTTACACCTGTGTTGTTAGTACAAGAACATCATTAAAAACATCATGGTCAAAGTTGCGAATTAAGGTAGAATATAAACTATCACTATTTTATTTTGTAACTGACTTTCATTAGTACCAATCTTTTCAAAAATATAATTTAAAAAAGTAGAATAAAAGCACGTCGCTTTCGAAAAATTAAGAAGATTATCGACAAACGTATTGACATATACTATAATAAAAGGGGAATACTAGTATCTAATACAAGCACTATAAAATGATGTTTCAAACAATAGATAAATAAGCACATCGCTTCCGATAAATTAAAGAAATAATCGACACACGTATTATACGTATACAAGACCGCAACTTTAAAATATAAGGAACCATCCATAACATAATATATAATTGTTACAAGATATTCTATTTTAAAAACAAAATAATATATAAGGCTAGAAAGTCAATATAGTACTTTTAAAAGTCGAAAGAGCAAGAGGAGCTTATTATAAATTTGATAACAAATATTCAAAGAGAAAAATGAGAAATTCTCAAATATAATACTGAATTCGTTTTTTTTTTCAAATTCTTAGAAATGTTTATTTTAAACAAAAACTAGATTTTAGCCCGCACGTCCGTGCGGATATTTTTCTATTTTATAAATGTATTTGATGTTATTACAAATATTTTATTTATATAATTTTAATTTAATGCTATATATTGTGTAACTCTATAATTTCTTTTATATTTCTTCCTCAACATTATTAATATATAGTGATTTGTTTAAAACATTTTAATTTGTTATTAATTTTTATTAAGTTTAAAATATGTTAATACATTTATTTTGTATAAAGCTATTATACAATTTATGAATTTTACCCTATTTTAATGATGAACGATGATTTATTTAAATGAAAAACTTTACAATTTAAAATTTGTTAATTTACCTATTTAATATAATTTTATCATATTTAATTCATGTAACACTTCTATTTTCATATAATTTAGAATATATTTATAGAATTTATATAAAAAAGAATTTTTATTTTCTTGTTTATAATAAAATTTTAGTTAACATTGATTTATAATAATATTATATAACTAATTATGAAATTTATTAATGTATTATTTTATAAAAATATTTAAATTCTTAAGTAGGATTTTGTTAGATTCTTTCTCAACAGATTTTGTTATAATCAAAAATTAAAATTCAAATCTTTAGTTGATTTATTATTGATGTAAATAATTAAATATGTCATATTAAGTAATTTTTGAAACGTTCTAATTACTATTTGTTAATAGTAGATAAAAATTTAAAATTTGTTAATTTACCTATTTAATATAATTTTACCATATTTAACTAATGTAACACTGCTATTTTATATAATAGAGAATATATTTATAGAATTTATAAAAAATAGTGTAGAATTTTATTTTCCTGTTTTATAATAAAAAATTAGTTAAATTTATTTATAATAATATTATATTACTAATCATGAAATTTATTAATGTATAATTTTATAAAAATATTTAAAATTTTAAGTAAAATTTTGTTAGATTCTTTCTCAACAGATTTTGTTATAATTAAAAAAATATAAATTCTAGTTGATTTATTATTAATGTACCAAATTTATATACCCATTGAAATTAATTAATTTAAATATATTATATTAAATAATATTGGAAGAATCTGTAAATAAGAAAGAAATGGGATGAGTAAATGTGTAAATAGAAGAAAATATTTAATCTGCTATCCGTGTTTCCAAACATTCTTTCTTTAGTCTACTATCTATGTTTCCAAACATTCCAATTTTGTATTTGATTTTTAATAATATAGATGTTAGTTAATAGATAAGTCACAACATTTTTCAATAAGTCCAAAAAAAAATATGCCAAGGTAATTTTCAAATAGGAATCTGTTTTAATATATTAGATTTTTATATACGTAATTTATTTTGTCAATAGATATTAATGAATATCAGTTATTATTGTACAATTTGGTACAAATATTTCTGAATTTGTAATAGATAAATAGGAAAACATTCTCTAAATATGAAAGAATGAATTCTAAGTTTATATAATTTCATAAACTTTAATTTAAAAATTATTTTATAATACTCTAATTCCATCATTTTATGCATTATTATTTGGTCGATAATATTGTACAGTGATCCAATGTTTGGTCTTTCTTTTTGTAGGAGCCGGACTGTAAAAGATCTATATTGTAGTGAGGGTTAGTGTCATGAAGATAAATTCTAAACTCAGAAAATAATTGTTGTTATTGATTCATTATTTTATTACACAATCTGAAAACTAATCACAGTCACATTTTGCCGGTGAAAGCTCCTCTTTCATCACAAAAGTGTCGTCATAGCGCCAAACGAAGATAAGAAGAGTATTGCCTCTTTTTTTCACATCACCATGATTTAAACTGCAATATGAACATATCCTTTGCGCCAACCTAATAATTGGGTTTATCGTCAAATTCATTGAGCCAACCTTAGAGAACCAGTAGACACTGGACCTAGAATCTTCTCCCTGGTGGTTGTCACACTAATATACAAAGGAGAAATTGGAGCTTTTGAGACATAATGTAACAGCAACGCAAAGGGGAGCGCACATTGGAAGTAGCCTCCAGAAAAGCACCTTCTTAGTAATACCCATTCCTTGTATCAGCGAAGTCTCCATTGGAACTGGATGAACAATGGAGATACCGTTCCTTGGGTTATCATATACAAAGTCTCCCACATGAGGCTGGTCAAGAGCCACATGGATCCCCCAAGTCGAATGACGACTCCTTGAACAAATCCCACTAAGAAGCATCAACTATATATGGCTACCGAGTGAACAATCTGATAGTATAACCTCCCCTCTGTCTCAAATCATGGTGTGATGGTAACATCGCAGCTGATCACAATAAACAACTCCAATAGCAGATACATTGGAACCGAATCACTCAGACATGAAGCTAGCAATACTCTCTCCAAAATTGTATAAACTGCAACTGTATTGTTAATGTTTCTTTCATATCTAAGAAGATCTGCAGAGTTGTGTCTCCTCTCAGCACGGTCGAACGTGGAACCACCCATCTTAGTCCCCACTTTATGTTCCAACGTGAAGCTATTAAACGAATGTACACCAACCGCAAGCAATGCATCTCTTATCGCAGGTTGCCAAGTCCTAAGCTGAGGTTTATACACATTAGCGCTCTCCACCCATTCATAAGACTCATTCACGGTACTCAGATCCAAGTTCAAACATACGAGTTAAGAATTGTCTATCCGCTCTGTCTTGAAATCACACAGATATATGAGCGGAAACGGAAACATCTCTCTGGCAACGAAACCAATCAGCATTCAGCAACATGTACAATACCACAAACAATTGGCAAAGAACAAAAGAACAAAGAAGAAAAACTGAAAGTCGATTAAGTAAGAGTGGAAAACATTTGAATAAATGAGAAGGAAATTTCTAGGGTTTCGTGAAACACGAAGCCGTACAAACAATAGAAAGAGGGATTACTCTCTCCACTTCTTCGTCAATCTCTCAGGGTCATAGTTTTCCAGAAAAGGCAAAATAGTGAATTTGATTAATGGTTGGGAAATGATTATCAGGTAGATACCATAATGAATTTAAGTCTATTTATATTTTGGTTAACTCATTTTTAAAGGATGGTACAATCATATGTTCGTTTAATTTTAATATATCGGTCAGTTTATATAAAAGCATGTTTTTATATTTAGTCACAACATGTTCAATAGGTCCAAAAAAAATCATGTCATGGTAAAATTCAAATAGGACTCTGTTTTAATATAGTAGATAAGTAAGCAAAAAGAATTTTCCATAATGGGTTTACGCTTAATTTTAATCAAAAACTAACAGACAGAATTCTGTTAATTATAATCACAGTTTTTATTTATAGACAGAATTCTGTGAACAGTCATATGCTGAATCTCTCTCTCTCTCTAGCAAGCCTTGATCTTGTAGCTCGATCTAATTAATGTCTATCCATTGTAGAAGCCATCTCGAGCTATATCCAGTTCTTTTCCCACACCCTTTCACAGACAGATTAGTTCGAACCAAAACAGGGTTTGTTTGTGAAACCAAAGACATTAATACATTAGCCAGATATTCTGGTCCCTCACCATTTTCTATGTTATTCCTTTATGTCATTTTTATGAGACGCATTCGAAATTTATCACATGAAAAGTCAGTAAGAATATAACAATATAGCATGCATGCTCGCGACATGAAAAAAATGGGTTTCTCTGAGACTTGTATCAAATGGATCATGCGGTGCATATCTGCGGTCAAATATCATGTCCTAATGAATAGTCAGCCAAGGGGGAATATTTTACCTCATAGAGGACTGCGACAAGGAGATCCTTTGTCTCCTTTCGTTTTCATTTTATGTACGGAAGCGCTCGTTAGCCTTCTTAATCACGTAGAGAATCAGGAACGACAACGGGGATGCGCGTAGCTCGTGCTAGCCCCTCGGTGTCTCACTTGTTATTTGCTGATGATAGTCTTTTCTTCTGTAAGGCAGAGCCCCGTGAATGTGATGAAGTAATTAAAGTAGTAAAGACATATGGGAAGGCATCAAGGCAATGCATAAATTTTGAAAAGCCCTCACTCCTTTTTGGAAAGCAAGTCCCAGAAGACAAAAAGAAACAAATAAAAGATATTTTAGGCATTGCGAATGAAGGAGGCATGAGAACCTATCTTGGCATCCCGGAGGACACTAGTAGGTCAAAATGCAAGTTATTTGCTTTCCTTAAAGAAAAGCTTGATCATAGAATCAATGGTTGGTCTGGTCGATGGTTGTCTAAGGGTGGAAAGAAAGTACCTATTAAAGCAATAGCAATGGCACTACCAACATATGTATGTCGAGTTTCTTACTTCCTGTGGAAATATGCGAAAATTTAGCAAATGCCATAACACGCTACTGGTGGAGTTCTAATCCGCCCAATCGAGGGATGCACTGGGCGAGATGGGAGAAATTGTGTTGCCCAAAGGAGGAAAGGGGAATTAGATTTCGGCTGATAAACAAATTTAATTTACCGCTCCTCGCAAAACAATTGTGGCGTTTGATTCAGTTCCTTGATTCTCTTTTTGCGAGAGTTCTTCGTGGAAAGTATCATCATACATGCTCGATAGTCAAATCTACTGGCTTTGTATCCCCCTCATATGGATGGACTAGCTTGATGGCAGCAAAGCAACTGTTATAGTGGGGATTCGACAGAATATACATTCTAGATACCAAGTTAATGCTTGGGAGGACCCATGGATTCCTACAACTCATGTGCACCCTGCTACACCCGTTGTGCCAGTGGTACACCCACGATTGACAGTGGGCCCGCCAAAAGTGTGGAATGTGGAGATGTTAGAGAAACTTGTGGTCCAAGAGGATATTCCTTTGATTAGAAGCTTGGCCATTAGTCAACCACACAGAGAAGATAACTATAGTTGGAGCTATAATAAGAGCGGAATGTATACTGTTAAATATGGTTATTGGGTGGCAAGGAATATATTAAATTAGGCTCACGAGGTAATGGTTTTTGAACCTAGTATAACCAAGCTACAAGCTCATGCATGAAAAATCAGAGCTCCACAGAAAATGAGGCATCTAATTTGGCAAATGGTGTCGGGTTACATAGCGATAAAAAGTAATTTAACATATCGTCATATGCGATGTGATAACCATTGTCCAAGATGTGTGGAAGAAGGTGAATCTGTCAATCACGTTTTTTTGAATGTCCACCTGCTCTCCAAACATGGCCCCTTGCCTCTACTCCATTATGTCCTGATACATTCCCTATATCAAGTGCTACACAAATTTGGATTATATATTCTAGAGAAAGAATGCAATTAAGGATCCAAATCTAGACTGAGATCCTTATCTGTGGATTATCTGTTATCTCTGGAAAGCCAAAAATGATAAGTTATTTAGAGGGATAACGAGAGACCCTCTTGACCTGGTTAGATATGCTGAGAGTGAATATAATGCATGGTTTAGGGAAAATTCAAAGCCAAGGGATCTCATACCACAATAGGTGTCGGAAATACAAGCCTTAAGCTTAAAAAGTATTTGTCTGGTTGATGGGTCATGGATGCGGGGGTCACTGTTTAGTGGATGTGGATGAGTATATCTCGATGATACTGGGAAGGAACAGCTCTCGGGGTTGCAAAATATTGTGAGATGCTTATCTCCGTTATATTCAGAATTAGGAGCCCTTATTTGGAAAATCAAGAATATGGCGCAATTTACCAACTGTCAGCTTTTTTGGTACAAACTGCGAGGATGTATTACCAATGATCAAGGATCCAAAAGCGTGGCCAAGTTTTTCAACGGAGCTTATAGAGTTTGCAGTCTTGCAAGGTCGGTTTCGAGATTTCAAGATCATTAATATCCCCATGATTCACAACAAGACAACAGATACGCTGGCCCCAACGGCCCGAGTTTTTTTATAGGAGTCTTACTTTTGTTGGTTGTTTTATCCCGTCTGGATTCTCAGGTCAACTTTATCTTGAGTGATTGAACAACTTTTTGATGTAAAAAAAACTCTTCATTGGGAGTGCTCTAAGAGCATCTCCAAGAGGCTCTCAAATCTTCAAATTTTGAGGTTTTTAGTTTTCCAAAAAAATCCTCAAACTCTCAAACCCTCAAATTTTGAGGGCTAGTGAAACCACAAATTTGAGGGTCCACTGTCAAATCTTCAAAACATTATTTACTTTTCAATTTAGTTCTTATAGTTTTTTAATTTACATATAATTGTATTTGTATTAATTTTGTTATCACTTTAATCCTTATAACTATATTCCACTTAAGTATTCAAATATATAATATGTTAAAATAAAATAAAACTTATATAAAAAACTAATATAAAATAAAACTATTAAAATAGAGTTTAAATAATATACAACGACACTACAAGCAACCGTTGAAGTGGCGACAATTGGAAATATTCGATTTTGAGAGTTTTTGACTCGTAATCTTCAGATTAAAAACTAAGAAACTCATTTCTTACTTCGAAATTAGTTGATTAATTATATACAGAAATACTATAGAAATAACATAATGAGTAATTTATATTTTTATCTTTTTATGAATTAATGTGTGTTTTCTATTATTATGTTATGTATTTTTGTGATATAATAAATTATATTTATAAGTATTGTTTTTAATAATTTTAATGTATATGTGTTATTTATTTATATAAAGTTTAGTGATTAAATTAATTTATATTAAAGTTGGGGATTAAAATACAAATAACATAAAGTTTTAAAGATGAATTTGATTTTTTGTTTTTGAACAACTCATTCTCAAACTCTCCTTTAAAGATTCTTCACCTTCAAAATGAAGTTCATTCTTAGAGATCCTCGGCTGGTTTCAACAGTCTGTGATATATGACTACATAAAAAGAAGTAATTCTTTGCTCTCAAGATAATATTAGTGTATGGAAAGTACCTTTACCGCATTTCCAACAAATTCCTTTATTTTAAATGGGTTTGTCTTCAAAATAAATGGATGAATAGTTGGTTCTTCAACATTTATCTTCAAATTTATTTTTATAAAAATTAATAATTTATACTATAGTCTTTAATATTATTAATAATTAACTATAATCACTAAACTTTCAAAAACAAGTAAAACATGATATTTAAAACATATTCAAATAAAATATTTTTAAGAAAATATAATAATATATAATTAAATATAACTATAAGTATTCCAAAAAGTGTTAGTAAAATAATTTTAATTAAAATAATTTTAAGAATATATAGCGATAAGTATTAAAATATATTATATAAAATGTTATTTATGAAATTATGAAATATATATAATTGCAGAGAGTATATATGTATGTATAGTTTATCTTCAAATTTAAGAATGCAGTGTTCGAAATGTACATAGTCACTGGGATTTAAATGCGGGCTTGCCAGCGACTGGAGGATTATGAACCTAAAGCCCGGAACCTCCTGCTTAACAAAAAAAAAAAAAAAGAAATGTACATAGTCAAGTTACCAACGTTTAGCTCTACGAAATCACGTTGTTTCGCACATTATTGTATTGTCGGAACAAAGAAAATAATTATTTACGTCTGGTACTGGTATTGACTTTGACGTATGAATTATTGTATTGTGGGAACAAAGAAAATAATTATTTTATCCAATACCAGAATTCGAATCTTAACTAACCTGAGAAACCCAAATTGAAATTCGAATTGAAATAGTGAAATACCCAAATGGTATTAAGTTAGGAGAGATTGGATATCCGATTTCGAATGGATAATATCCAAAATCGAACAGATATCCGAAGATAATCGAACTTATATATAATTAACCCTATATTTTTACTTTACTTCTCTCATTTTATTCAAAATATTATTATTGAATTTGTATATGGCTTAAAATCATGTAATATACATATAGTTATTCACCCAACAGTGATTTGCTATTCACTTAAAAGTTTAAAATGCATATCAAACTTCTTGTTTCATTCATTAGCAAAAGTTGTAAATATTATTAGTGTTTTCTATTTTCAAAATTTTGTTTTCAAATCTATTAATCGCTCAACTTATTAAAGTTAAAAAAAATAATTAAGTTAGTTGTAAATTTTTAAATATAAGAAACTTGAGTAATAAAAAAATTGATTTTTTTTCTTCAAAATCTTAAATATATGAATCCGATCCGAAATAACTAAATCCTAACTAAAAATATTAAACCCGTCCCGATATGTTAAAATACTCGAACGGGTTCTAAACCTATAAAAATACTTGAAAATCTAAAAGATTCGATCCGACTCCGAACGGGTATTCAAACTTCTATGCCTAGTCGGAAGAAAGGAAATATTATTATTTCTGGGACTGACTTTGACGTATGACTTTTTAATGTTTAATACTTACTTTCTATGACCGTATATGCAGGTTTATAGACCACTATTTATTAGTTTGACGGTTTCAACATCAGAGATTTCAAAGAGAAACTGAGGAGTTTGTTTAAACGCAACAATGAAGCAGAGGAGTTTGTTTTCAGTCCCCTGTTTTGTCCTCATAAGCTTCTATGTTTCTTCGGTTTCAGCACAACAACAATGCATGCACATTGGGACCTTTGGATCCAACAGTACTTACGAAGCAAATCTACGACTAGTACTCTCCACCCTTCCTTTTAACGTCACGGCTCAAGACGGCTTCTTCTACAACGGTTCCATCGGACAAGAACCAAACCGTGTCTACGCAAGAGGGATGTGCATACCAGGATCAACTTCAAATGACTGTTCTGTTTGTATCAAGACCGCATCTGATGGTTTGATAAAGAATTGTCCTAAGCAAACAGACGCATATTCGTGGACAAGTAAGCCAACGCTCTGCCATGTGCGCTACTCCATGACATCTTTCGTAGGATTATCCGAACTTGACAAAGATAATATGGTCCACGTCCCAGGAGCTATCAATAAAAATTTAACCACGATATGGAATGACTTAGTTGTTCGTATGATCGCTGCAGCCTCCATGGTGAAAAGCACACCGTTTTCTAGTAATAACCATTACACAGCTAATGTTGCCGCCTTGGATCCTTTTGAAGATATATATGCATTGATGCAGTGCACACCGGATCTTTCTTTTCGTGATTGCGAAACATGTCTACAACATGACTATCAGTCATGTTGTAGTCAGACACAAGGAGACATTATTATGATGCCAAGCTGCTTTTTCCATTGGGATTTGTTTGCATTCTCTCAGGCTAATTTTGATAAAATTTCGACAGCTTTTCCTCCCCTTCAACCTCCTAACAATGGTAAGTCGTTTTGAATCTATTGAGTTTAAAAGCTTTTTTTTTTGTTTTTTGGTTCACCAAATTCTTCATTTCATAGTTAAGACATTACGGAGCCGTTATGGGTTTATGCAGTTTATTGTATTTAGAAATCTATATAGTATTTATAAATTAATATAAAATATATTAATTTTTAAATTTAAAATCTAAATTTTAATTAGTATTTACAAATCTTTTCCCTTGTATTTGAATCTTTTTATTTTTAATAAAGAAATTCATACAAATCCATTCAAATCTATTATGAAATCAAATCTATTATGAAATCAAATCTATTAGTGAATCCGGATGATTGAATAATACATGATTTAAACTAAAATTTATAAATCATCAAACCAATAACACATATGATTTCAGTATGGATTTTAAAATCATGAACCAATAACACTTGATTTAATTTAGATTTTCAAATCTATTAAAATACATGAACTAATAACCTCCATTATATAGTAGAATTGCATACTCAAATAGCAAACATAACAGTTACAACATGAATCCAAGCGATACAAACGTTTAAGTCGAGCAAACTCGTTATACTTATAAATATAATCTTTTCGCAGGCAGTGGAAAAGGCTCCACAGGAGCTATTTTGGCAATTGTTGTTCCCATTGTAATAGTCATCTTCATCATCATTATCATCATTTTGTCACTGCTTGCACGGCGATCTTCTGTACTTTGCTGGAGGAGAAAATCAAATCAAGAGTTTGATATTTTTCGATGTAAGTGTGTTGTTCATATTTTTTCTCATTGGCCTATTAGCTTTTTACCATGTAGATAGTCTATGTAGTACATCTAAGAAAATTTATTACAACACTCTTAGATGATAATATCAGAGATTGTTGTGTGTTTTTAATTTGATTTTGCAGCTGGTATTACAACTGTACGTTCGCTCCAGTTTGATTTTAAGACAATTGAAGTTGCAACAGAAAAATTTAGCAACAAGCTTGGTCAAGGTGGATTCGGCGAAGTTTTCAAGGTTTCATTTCTGTTGCTACATGGTTCATACTTATCTTGACAAAATTTGAAATATCAAAGTCAAAATAAGCTAATCATATTGTCTTATTGATGTTACTTGTAGGGTGTGTTGCCTAATGGAACACAAGTTGCTGTGAAGAGGCTATCAAAAACATCAGCACAAGGTGCACATGAGTTCAAGAATGAGGTGCTTGTTGTTGCGAAACTTCAGCACAGAAATCTTGTTAGGCTTCACGGGTTTTGTCTAGAAGGAAAAGAAAAGATACTTGTTTATGAGTTTGTTCCAAACACAAGCCTTGATTACGTCCTCTTTGGTATAATGTGGAATTAGCTTTTGATCGACTTATTTGACTAAAATGAATAACAAGCTAATAATAATTACTTTTGTATGTGAAGACCCTACGAAGCAAAGGCAGTTAAACTGGAGTAAAAGATACACCATTATCGAGGGAATCACTCGAGGGATTCTATATCTTCATCAAGATTCTCGACTCACAATCATACACCGTGATCTCAAAGCCAGCAACATTCTCCTAGATGCTGACATGAACCCAAAAATTACTGATTTTGGAATGGCAAGAATATTTGGGATGGACCATGGTAGAGCTAATACAAACAGAATCGTCGGGACACGGTATATATAGAATTTTCACGCTTGATATGTAATAAGATTATATTCTTCACCAGTATTGTTAAATCTTGTGTGTATTTCATTTTTGCAGTGGTTACATGTCCCCAGAATATGTAACACAAGGCCTATTCTCAACGAAATCTGATGTATATAGTTTTGGAGTTTTAGTTCTTGAGATTATATGCGGCCGAACAAACATATTTGTTCACCAGTCAGACACCACAGTTGAAAATTTGGTCACATACGTGAGTACTGATGAAGAACCTTAAGTCATTGATGGTCTTACTACTGTGAGTAATTTTAACTGATGATCAAATCTTGTTTTACAGGCTTGGAGGTTATGGAAAGTCAAGAGACCTTTAGACCTCGTGGATCAAACCATTTTCGAAAACTGCGTAACCGAAGAAGTGACAAGATGCATTCATATTGCGCTGCTATGTGTTCAACACAATCCCACTGATCGTCCCAACATGTCTACAATCAACATGATGCTTACTAGAAGCACACTCAATTTACCTGCTCCTCGAGAACCTGGATTCTTCTTTCCTAATAGACGCAACCAAGAAAGCGATGGCTCTGAGTCTTGCCAACCTAGTAGTTTAAATGATCTAACAATTAGTGATCTGGATCCTCGTTAAAGATCACCATCATCACTAAATGTATTTCTGTTTAGCATTCTGGTTGCTTTCTTATTGGATTATATGTTTGGAAAGTTATATCAACGGACCGGTTTGACATACTGGTTTATTGTATTAGATTAGTTTTGGTTTACATTTGGTTTAGTTATATATAAATATTGTGTACGAGAACATTGTACCGTTTTTTAAACCAAAAAAAAATAGTAGAAGCACCGAGCCTAGTTAAAGTTTAAAGACTTCTAAACCCAAGTATGGGGTTTAAAACTCAGGCAACGCAGTTCTTGCAGATTATAGGATGCAAGCTTATCGGCAATTTCAGAGTATTGTAGGTAGAATCGTTCGTTGTGGTCGTCTCTGCGGAGTGGGTATGTCTATCGAGAATATCGTACATGCAGAACCGTTGTCGATCCAAATGTTTTAGAGAGAGTTTCATCGTAGAATCATTCATGGAGTTGTTCATCAAAATTGCATATGTTGCAGGTAATTAATCATCATATATAATAGAGTTAA
This sequence comes from Moricandia arvensis, assembly GCA_905132765.1. Lineage (NCBI taxonomy): Eukaryota > Viridiplantae > Streptophyta > Magnoliopsida > Brassicales > Brassicaceae > Moricandia > Moricandia arvensis. The sequence continues at coordinate 7,083 of CAJHQP010004194.1, read as the reverse complement.
TGATTATATGATAATGTAATTGTTATACAGTGTTAAAAAAAAACCAAAAAAAAATAAAAAAATTGTACCATTAGAGATTGAGTAACAGAGACTGAGTAATAAAAAAAATTGTACTGTTAGAGATTAAGTTAGCCAGTCATTTATGAACCATACAGGTGGATACAAACAAGAACTATGAAAGTTTGTCTCTAATGCATATTTGTGGGCCAATGAATTTGCAAAAGAGCCGATAATGATTTTTTAGTTCATCCAATGGAGCGAGATTTTTGTTTACTCAACATGGGCCACAGACCCACATCGGAAACAATAATGATATATAGGATACTGTCTAGCCCAAACACCTTTTAAACATTTTTTTTTTGTCAACTTCATTATATTGATTTAGGCCTTGGCCTGAGAATTACAAGTGGTTTTTATCAAGCCCATTACAACAAATTTCATAAATTTATGACAAAGCCCAACTAAATAAAGATAAGTATAACATGCATAAAGGCCACGTGTTCTTTTAGGGCTGCAACGTGTCGAGATCTGGAAACAAAATGAGGCTTCTCTGGAATCTTCATCGAACAGAAGCGCCACCGTACTGCAACGCCGGAGGAACGCACAGCTATCAAGCCATCATCTTTGCTATCATGAACCACTTGTATAATCCTTCTCCCCAAATCACTGGTGCACTTGAAAGGATCTACAAACCATTTATTGGTGATGAAAAGAAGGTAAAGCTTGAAACGATTGAGTACCAGATTATTTGTTGAAACGCTTTCCTATAGGGAGAGCTTCAACTCTACTGAATCTGTACACAACCATCCAAGCAAAACAAAAACTCGGTTCTTCATCAATTAGGATACTTTGTTTCATTTATCTAAGAAATCAAAGATTGATTCCCTTTTAATCAAAGAACCAAGGATGACCAACAGACGGAAGAAGATCCTTAATAGTTACCCCAGAAAACGATAATCATGAGTGAAAATCGTTGATTAAGCAAAGGAAGAAAGAGTCTAGATACTCCGAATAAAATTCGGAACGTTATTAATTCAATCAAAACAGAGAAATAATGATAAAAAGATGAAGATACTGCTCTGTTTAGATTGAAAAGCACAACAAAAATCGCCTAGCGAACAAAAAAAAATCCGATAAACGGAAGAAAGGATCGATCTATCGATCGAAATATATTACAAACAAAAACATAAACTTAATCTCTCCCCTCTGAAAGATTTGGTATTGGTAAGAGGGGTACCTTTTAAACATTTAACGACTAGATAATTGTGTAAGCCAAAAAACTTCTTCAGTCTCCAAATCATTATCGGCGATTTTGAAACCCTACTCCTCTGATAATCTTGCGCTTCCCTGCGAAAATTTTAATCCTCTCCATCTCTCTCTCTTTCTTATTCCATGGAGGATCACATACTTATCTCCGATGGGGAAGACCTGGCCACTCCACTCCCGCCTCTCTCGAAGCGGAAAGAACCAATCTCGGTGATTCTGATATCAGATTCCGATCCGACGCCGTGTAAGCAACCGTCAGAATCTTCTTCTACTGTTTTGATTGTACTTTCGTCTCTCTGATGATTTTTCTATCGTGAAGTGTTCCAGAGCGCAGTAGCTTCAAACCGCGAAGAGAAATACCCTAGATCCTCAATGCTACGTACTGTCTCCTTGTTATTATGTAGACTTGATACATGGAAGCAGGGCCGGCCTTGAAATTTAAAAGGCCGGCCTTGAAATTTAAAAGGTCGGCCTTGAAATTTAGATGATGGCCAGGAGCCATAAACACTTTAATAAAGATTTCAAGACTAAAATTTTTCTTTTACAAATTTGGTGGCCTAATTTGGAGCCTATGTCTATTTAAATTTTCTTCAAAACTTTGGCAGTCTAAGACCAATATTTTCATTAATTTTTTTTTTGAAAATTTGGGGATCTAAAGCCAATGTTTCATTAATATTCTTTTAATTCAGCTTTGCCTCTGACATGTCCTGCATGAAAGCTTCTTCTGCTTGTGAAATTGGTGTTACTTTGAATCTTACTAAACCAATGTTATACTATCATTTAGAAATTGGGCAAATACATCTATTTTATTAAACATAAACGTTATATATAAATAATGGAAATAAACTTATTTCAACCTGAACTTTATGGGTCGTGCATATTTATTCTCGAACTCTGAAGTAGTATCCATACTGAACTAAACAAAAACTCAAAAATACTAAATGAACTTTACGCGTCGTGCATTTTCATTCCCGAACTTTATAGTAGTGCATATTTCATACCGACTAAACAAAAAATAAAAAATATTATATAAACTTTCAAAATTGTGCATATATATATATATATATATATATATATTAGGCGTCAAAAGTGTTAATCATCCGTTAAATTATCAAAATGACATCATTTTGGATAAGTTCTATAAAATAAATTTTAAAAATACTTATAAACTCTCAAAATTGTGCTTATATATATGGACCGTCAAAGGTGTTAGTCATCTGTTAATTTATCAAAACGTATCATTTTGGATAATTTCTGTAAAATAAAATAAAAATACGTTTTGGGAGATTCGAACTCCCACACTGTTGGACAAGTATAAAGTAAATATTTGAATTAATAATAAAATAATTTCAACTAATAAAATAATTATCAAAAATAAATTTATATAATTCTAAATTTATTTAATAAAACTAAAACAAAAAAAATTGATAACATTTATTTGATTAAACTAAAACTGATATATAAATTAATGTTTACACGATCAATACAAGAAAGTTATTTTGGTCTAGAACTTAATATGTTCTTACTTGTCCAACAATGTGAGAGTTCAAAAATTCCAAAAATTAATTTTTAATTTTACAGAATTTAACCCAAATGACGTTGTTTTATAAATTAACAGATGACTTACACCTTTGACGGTCAATATATATATATATAAGAATGATTTTGAGAATTCATTTAGTATTTTAAATTTTTAACTTTACATAATTTATCTAAAATGACTTCATTTAAATAAAATTAACTCATGATTAACATTTTTGACGGTTAATATATATATAAGGACGAATATGAGAGTTCATGTAGTATTTTTTTTTTTAATTTTGCTTAGTTTAGTATGGAATATGTGCTACTATAAAGCTTAGGAATGAAAATGCACAACACATAAAAATCATGTAATATTTTTGAATTTTTGTTTAGTTCAGCATGGAATACGCACTACTATAAAGTTCGAAAAGGAATAGACACGACACGTAAAGTTCATGTTGAAATAGACCATTTTAGCATGTGGTTTACTAAATATGTCATCAGAATTTTTTATTTTCTTAGAATTTCATTAATGACAATAATCTCAAATCTATTTCTAACCTATTTAATCATAAGATGTTATTTTTATAAGAAAATTATATTATAACAGAAGTTATAATTTTTTAAAATACTTTTAAAAATAAATATTTAAATTTTGAATTGTTATAAAAAGATAAATATGAATATTGATCAATAACAAAAAAATTAAAATTCTGTAATATTTTTTAAAGAAGCTTTAACTCTCAAGAAAATCAATAATACATCATTTCATACATTTAAAATATCATTATTCATTCAAAATTTATTTAGTTAAATAAATCATTATATTTTTAAAATAAAAATTTAGCTCAAGCAAAAATAAATGTGACTATTGCATAAAAATACTTTACATATATCAACATAAATTAAAATATATATATACTTTTCATTGAAATAAATAATTACAAAAAAGCCGGATCAGAATCTAGTTACAATATAATCAAGAATCATTTTACAATCATAGCAATAAAGAGGTTAATTTGCTACTTATTTATATACTAAGAAAAATTTAAATTGCTAAATAATAATTAAAATATTTAACTATTTCACAGAACTAGAAAACATTATTAACAATCAACTTAACACGTTTAAGTCCCCTTCGTAAAGTAGTTTGTCTGAAATTCATTAATGTTGGTAAATTAGGAAATCTGGGTTTTGAGTCCCAGAAAAAAAAATTATGTAAATTAATAATGAAAATATTTACATGAGATCATTTTCATGATGAAAGGATAAATGCCATGTGGATTTACATAAGACAACTCTAGATGGTATACTTATAGTGAACCCTCGTAAAGTAAGTAAAGTTTTTAGTTGTAGAATCGTCCATATTATATTTTGTAATTTGTATCAAAAAATTTATAAAAGACTATCAACTTAACAAGATAAATAAAATATTATACTAATTAATGAGATTTTTGTAGAGAAAATATTATATCGATGATTACATGGATAGGACACAGAGAAAAATAATAAGCTGGCGAAAACCTTGTTTTCCCGGATACATAGCGTTCGACAGAGAACCAAAGAAATACAGGTTACATGAACAAAATTAGGGGAATTCAACTTCCACAACAAGATCATTATTTCGATCAAATAAAAGTTCAAAAATGAAAGAACACCAAAACAGCATAAACACCCAACTATTTAGGATCAAAGAATTGAATGTTACCAAAATAGACTTAACATAAACCTCCTATAGTAAATAAGAATTCCAGATGAAGAAGTGAACCTATGCTTCTAGTCCAACAAGACATAACCAACTAAGAATTTCTTAACCTTTCTCCTGGGAGCGGCATTGTCGGCTAACAAACGACAGTAGAACGCTTGAAGAGAAGCATTTAAGAGATGTAAGACTTGGAACAATTTTGTAACGTCCCGACCGTCCACGACTGATGGGTCACCCACACCCGCTATCTCGGCCCATGGGCCCCATTCCGTTCGACGGCTATGCGTTAATTTTTCTAAGGCTCGAAATCATTATTTACTGACCCTGCAATCACCACCCGACTTTTCCCCGTGTTTTGGCCTCACTCGCACGTTATTGCGAATCACTTCCCGATAGGTCACTCATCCTTTCACTACTCCAGCATAAGCACGCGTAACCCTAGAGTTCTAAACGGGTATGTAATGAAAACAGTAATTCAACTTTGGTGACATAGGTAGCCAAATCAATTCTCTTAAGCCTTTCCACATATCACAACTTAAGATGTTACAAATTCCCTTGGTAGATGGCAAGGAGAGACTCCATCCACACCGAACAAGACCAGCTACGAAAAGACGAGATGTTGGGGTCAAAAACCGTCATATCAAAATCAACGGCCAAGATTATGATAAACTGATAAAACTCAAAAAAAATTAATAGCCGAAAATGTCAAGAATTTAAATCCACATACATTGTGCCTGAATTAAAAAGCTACACATGATTGTGAAGACGTTATCCGGTATACAGATTCTTCCACAAATAACTCGAGTGTTCATAAGAAAAATCTTCTTACCACACTTCACTAGCGGAGCCACATTGCCCAAGGGTGGGGCATCTGCACCCCATGGTTTTTTAAAATTACATGTACAGCTTTGAATAATTTATATTATGCCTCTTAGTTTTTAGCAATTTGACCCTTAATGTTTTGGTCAATTTCAATTCTGCCCCCCATAAAACTTTCCTCTGCCTTCGCCCCCTGCCACACTTCTTTACGATCAACAATGTAGCAAGATTATGTCTATCAATTTCTTACAAAGAAACTTTTATAAAGTAAAATGTAATGATGTTACAGGAAATAACCTTCTGAAAACCAAAATCAACATTGTATGACATGATTTTCGTAACTAACAAAACGACCTTTGGATGATCGTTCGGAATCATATGAAACAATCTCCCAAAATCTCCATAGAACCACATTGCCCACTTCTTTCCTCTTGCTTACATTGGAAACCACAACAACACTGGAAAACCGGCGGACTTCTCATGACACTTTTTTACCGTGATCAGGTAATCATAAAAGATTTAGGCTAAACAAAAAAAATAATCTAACAGATCTGAAACCTCCAACCTCAGAGAAGCCCGATTTTAAAATATTATGAACCAGAAAATTAAAATTATAAGATTTAAATGTATATATGTTACTCCCTCCGTGGAGAATAAGATTACACAAAAACAATTATGCATCCAACGAATGGCTAAATTGTTTTGGCAAATAAAATGTTTACAGAAATACTATTTTATTGTAACACTGCATTCATTTCCACATATATACATAGATATGTATATATGTATATGTCAGATACAAAAATTATGTTCTTCAAATAAATTTCTGAATTTGAATGATTGTTTCAACATTTTTAATTAGTCTAAGAAAATATAAATAAATATATTATTGTAAACATAAAATAATAAAGATGAAATAATGTTGAAAGGAAAATCAGAAAGAACAGTATTTTAAATGTGAGGAACTTAAATAATGAACGTTAAAAAAATGGATGACAATTTATTAATAAGTGTATTTTTATTTATTTTTGTGTCAGTATGCATACACAATAACTTCGACTTATTGATTTCTATATAAATAAGTTTTAGTCAATTGTAAACATACACCTCTCTTCTCATCTTATAAGAAATTTTTCTTTTTGTATTTTTAGTATTTTCCGATGGGTACAAAATTTTAATTTATTTTTATTTTTTGATATGATATTATAAATATTATAATAATATTAAGCAATTAAATAAAATTTCTCGTTAACTTGTCCTTCCTACATGTGTGTGTATGGGGGGGGGGGGAAGGGAGGGTATTACTGAATATACAATCGCAAATATCATGACCCAAAATATTCCAGTACTGTATCTAATTTTTATTAATTGTGCAACCTAAGACTCCATAAAATTGAGTCTACTATATATGTGAAAGAGAATAGAAAATCCTTCAACAACAACAACAAAAGTCTTGTTTTGTGACACGATTTTTTTTTTGTATCTCATTTGTTTTCTTTTGTTGAAGGTTTGTTTGTACTACTAAAATTAAGGAGATCAATGTTTAGGACCAAACGGCTAAGTAACCAAGCTTGAACCACAAAAGTAGTTAGCCCATATAAAACAGGCTATCGCAAGTATCCGGTCCATGGCTACAGCTGAGGCAATGTTCGAACATTAATGAAGGATGAATGTTTTTTGTTGACCAGTGCATGTCAATAGTTTTTTTTTTTTTTTTGAAAACAAGTGCATGTCAATAACTCATCATTTCTAATGTGAGGGTATTGGCT
>CAJHQP010004193.1:0-58148 GCA_905132765.1 Moricandia arvensis | reverse complement strand
CTGCATCAAGACCGCCCCAATGCCCTTACTGCATGCATCAGTTTTGACTACAAATGATTTATCAAACCTTGGTAATGCAAGTACTGGTGCTGTACACAGAGCTTCCTTAAGTTTGATAAATGAATCGTGTGCTTCCTCATTTCATTTGAAAGCATCCTTCTTCGTTAACAGGGTCAGGGGACGTGCAATGATACCAAAATATTGCACAAATCTTCTTTAATAGCCAGCTAACCCGATGAATCCTCTTAACTTCTTTAAACTTGTGGGTACTGGCCAATCTTATACTACTCTTATCTTACTAGGCTCCATTGATACACCTTCTGCATGTATAAAATGCCCCAGGTATTCCACTATCTTCGTTACAAACTCACACTTACTGCGTTTAGCATACATTTGGTTCAACTTCATCAATTCAAAGACCCTTCTCACATCTGCCTCATGATCTGCTAAGGATGAGCTGTAAATCAGTATATCATCGAAAAATATCAACACAAACTTCCTTAGACACTCCTTGAATACATCATTCATCAACCCTTGAAATGTAGCAGGCACATTAGTTAGGCCAAAGGGCATAACAAAGTACTCAAAATGGCCATTATATGTTCTAAACGCTGTTTTATGGATATCTTCTTTGGCCATTCGAACTTGATAATAACCAGGCCATAATTCTATCTTAGAGTAGATAGTTTACCCTCCTAACTCGTCCATAAGGTCATCAATAAGTGGTATAGGGAAGCGATCTTTCACTGTCATGTTTTTCACCTTCCGGTAATCTACACATAGCCTCCATGTGTTATCTTTCTTCTTTACTAAAACCACTGGTGATGCATCTGGGCTAGAGCTTGGTTGCAATGTGCCTGCATTCAGCAACTCCTTAACCATCTTATCAATCTCATTCTTCTGGTATACTGCATACATGTAAGGTCTTTGATCAACCGAATTAGACCCCTCTATCAAGGTAATCTTATGATTATGATTACTTCTCCAAGGTGGTAAGGTCTTTCGTTCCTCAAAGATCTCATAGAACTCTTCAATCAGTCCATCTATCATACCACTACCTTCCTTCTCCATTCCCATAAGTTCATTTCCAACACTTCCTCCTTTGCTTCCTCATAAGCACATATCATATGTAACTGAGCTTCAGTATCCAAGATATTTTCCATTTTCTTAGACTTTACTTCTCTTACTGATCCACTTATGATGCCGTGCAATAGTACTTTATGTTGTCCCCACACAAACCGTATCTCTAGTTTCTTAAAATCCCAACTAATTGGCCCCAACTTTGCCAGCCATTGTACTCCGAACACTACTTCATGTCCCCAAAAGAATCACCATAAAATCATAGATAAACCGATGGCTTTGAACTTGCCATTTGAATCCTTCAATCTTCCCACAAACTTGAATTTTGTTTCCATCAGCTACTGCAACTTTATCTCTGCCTGCTTCCTTCAATACAACCCAATAACTCTACAATTATTTTTTATCAATGAAGTTGTGAGTAAAGCCAGAGTCTATCAAGACATACAACATTCTCTTTCCTTGAAAACCATGAACTTTCATTGTGTATAGTCTGTAATCCATGCAATTGCATTAAGAGAGATTCTAGCTTGTTCCTCATCCTCCATCTCAAATTCATTCTCTGTATACTCCAAAGCTTTATGAAAAGTTTTCTCTTCCTCACAGTCCATAAGATACAACTGTGAATTCTTATGTTTCAAGTAGTGGTCTTTTGTATACTTTTCATCACAATAATAGCATAAGCCTTTTGCTCTTCTCTAACTCATTTCAGCTTGAGATAAGAATGGTTTCATCTTACCATTTGTCTCTCTCAGTTTTAGCCCTTCTTCTCTACTCTTAATCCCTTTTTCTCTCCTTCATGTAACCATACCTTTCTGTTGGTTTGTTTGCAACAGAGGTTTCTGCTGGTTCCAGTTACTCCTTATTTCTTTCCGTGGATGTGCCTTCTCATACAATCTTCCAAAACCAAACACTCACGTGTTGACTGTGGATGGAATCTTCGTACATGCATTTGTATATCTATACAAAGGACAATCAAGTATGCACTCAGCAAATATTCTTCTGACATTCTCAACCTTGCACTAATCAACTCAAACTTTGCATGGTATTTGGCAATGCCTTATGTTTCTTTTAGATCCTTAACACATCAATGGGATCATCTAGAACTTCCTCAATTTTTTTCTTTGAGTCTGTTCTTGTACCCCCCTCAAATTTCTTAGCACCAATGCATCTCATCTTCCTGCACTAAATCTTGGTGCCAAGCTGAAGCATCGCCATCAAAATGAATTGATGCAATACTAACTTTAGATTCCTTAGGAGTATTATTGATCATAAAGAATTGTTCAGCTTTAGGGAACCACCTTGATCTTACTGCCATTGAATCTGGAAAACTCAATCTTTGCAAGTCTTATCATACCAGTGTAATTATGATAATGTCCTTGCGGTTGTGTTGGACGGATATCATTATCGGTAACTCCTTGTACGCCGTCAACGTTTAGGCGGATGCCATTTGTTGAAGCATTCATCTGATTCCTGCTCATCAACTTGTATGTATCAATCATCTCCCTCGCACTTTCACCTAATTGCGTCATCTTCTCTTTCTGTAGCGTTAACGATTTTTCAATCACTTTGAATCTTGACACCGTCACTCCCTCGGATTCACACACCACTGTCGATCCTTTCAGTAACGCCTGAAACCTTGTCTCTGCCATCGTTTCCGATCTACACCACCGCTGATTCTGAAGACTAGTAGCTCTGATACCACTGTTAACGATAAATTCAAGCTATCATAAGTAAACCAATTCGATGTTCCTAAAACACCAAATCGGAGCTCAAATTGCAGATAAATACAATTTAAGAAGACTTTTCTCACAAAGATGAACTCTCAATAGAACAAGTACAAGTCCAAAATTAGAGAGAAATTCGGAATGAATTACCAAATGAAAGAGACTCTGTTTTTATGTAGCGAGCATTTGTTCACCACAGCCCCTGTATCCTTATTTGATTCGTCCCAAGCTCAACTTCCTAACGACTTCTAACAAACTCCTCGTAGTCATTCAACTTTATATAACAAGGTATAGATTCAGTTTTCATATATATAACAAAAAAAAGACTATCTTGAACCAAAAAGGAAAAAAACCGAGTAACACCTAAAATTTGTTTAGATATTAAGCATTTATTCATTAGATTCGGATTTGTATGGTGTAGAATTTTTCGCTTTGAATACTAGTGTTCATGAGAAGGTTAAAACTCTAAACCGGGTTAAAATTCTAAACCAGAACAGATCCATCCCAGATCCGAAATTAAACACCTAGATATTACGGTTAAAATTTTCATTCCCTTGTGATCTTCGAAAAAAGCAAATTTTTTAAAAAATATACCAATTTTAAAACGTGAACGGCAGGATTCGAACCTGCGCGGGCAGAGCCCACATGATTTCTAGTCATGCCCGATAACCACTCCGGCACGTCCACTTTGTGATAATACTTGTCAACGTATATAAATATAGGAAGTGGTAAATCAAATAGAGCTTAATAAGCCCAAACTCATAAGGTAAGTAGAACTAAGGAAAGATGAGAGATACAGACGATCTGACTCGTATCCAACATTCACCGTGGTAAGCTCTCTGCAAATTCCCATCGTTCGAGCTCAATCTCAACATCAATCAAGATTCAAACTTAGTTCCTGCTCTTTTGTGAACCTTATGATAAAATAGTAACTCTAGTGATCTGAAACAGTAGTTACATAAATTCACCATTAACAGATAAAACTCTAAGATCAATGAGAGATCAGAGTTTGTTCTTTCAAGCTCCAGACACGTGTTCTTGATAGTCATTTTCAGTTTCTAAAGATGTTATTACATAACTTGTATGAGGGAAAGAATGGCGACTCGAGTTGACCCACCAAATGGAGTTCGAAACCAGGGAAGCATCACTTCTCTATATGGCAAACACTCTTCGAGCTCGACACCAAATACGTCCCCATCAAACCCATAGGCCGAGGTTCCTACGGTGTAATCTTCTCTTCTGTTAACAGAGAGACTAACGAGAGAGTAGCCATCAAGTAGATCCACAATGTGTTTTTGAACAGGATCGGTGCGTTGCGGACACTTAGAGAGCTCAAGCTTCTACGTTATCTTCAACATGACAATGTGACCCGAATGCGCATGTTCTAGCCATTGATCTGCTTCAGAAGATGCTTTTTCTTGACCCTTCTAAGAGGATTAGTGTCACAGAAGCGCTTCAGCATCCTTACATGGCGCCTTTGTATGCAAATCCACCACCTCAAGTTCCTATTGACTTCGATGTAGACGAGGACAAGGATTTGGGGGCAGTGATGATAAGAGAGTTGATGTGGAAAGAAATGGTTCATTATCATCCAGAAACTGCTACCATGAACAACACTGAGCTCCCACCTCAAGTATTATGAAGGTAATTTTCTGAGAGATCTTTCCACTGCTCTTTTAAAAAACGTGGTTCATGTTTACTTGTTACAATGTTGTTAATAAGTGTGTCAAGAAGAGAAATAGAAAAAGTTTTAATCATGTGATTTGTTTGTGTCATGGAAGCTCTGTAACATTTGTACATAAACTTTTGGGGAAAATTGCATTTTTAATCATGAAGTTGGTAAAAGTTTGCACTTCAAACCTTCATGCTCAATCACTAACATTTTAAACTACCAAGTTAACAACTTTAACAAAGTAAACATTGAACTTGACAACCCTCGTCGTGCCGTTACAAAACTTAACAGTAAAGTAAACGCCGTTGACGGATTCCGTAGCGGACGTTACAATTAAAAAACGTGCTTAACTTTCTGGCTTATAAAAAGAGGATCCCTAAATCGATTTGGGATTTAGGGTTACTGAAAGTGAAAGAAAAGAAGATTTTTGGAGAGTGATAGAGAGTTCGAGAATGTCTCAAAGTGTTAATTCCCAGAGTGCAATTTCATCATCAAGCGAGAATGTTGTGACTTGCGATTGTAACCGGCCAACGAAGATTGTCAGAGCTTGGACCCGTGAAAATCCAGGCCGAAGATTTCTGGGTTTCAGGGGTCGTCGCGTTGGGAATGGGTACGAGTCCTGCAACTTCTTTCGTTGGTATGATGTGGAGAAACCTCATGGATGGCAGCATCTTGCGCTATTGGAGGCTAGAGATATAATCCGAGTGCAAAAAGAGGAGATAGCAACTTTGAGGGAGAAGGTAATACCTGTAACTCATGACTCTGAGAATTTGGAAATTTCAAGTGAGTTAATGGAGAGTATCAAGAAAAAAAATGAAGAATGTGAAGCTTTGAAAATAGAGGTGTTGATTTTAAGGGAGAGGAGTTCGGTTCTGCGTAATGTACTTGTGGCTTCATCCATTGGTTTCACTGTGATAATTGGAGGAGTAATGGTGATGTCGAAGTATTGATATTACTAGATTGGTAAGATGTCATTTTTATGCTTTGGGTTTTAAGAATTTCGTATCTTTCGGAGGATGTCTACTCTATGTGATGGTTTTATGACTTTATCTTATCTATGTTGTCTGGTTGTATTGCTTATGTTGTGGTTGTAAGACTTTTATGTGTTTAAAACACTTATGTTAAGTTAAGTTATCTTGTGTTGACGTTTGCCATTTCTATTGTTATATGTCAATATAATGATGTGAAAAAGAACATAGAAGACATTGAATAATTGAAAACAAGTAGCTGATAATGTAGTCAAGAAGATACAAAAGCCGAACCGAAAACAAGTAGCTGGTAATATAGTCAAAAGATACAAAAGCTGATCATGTTGTCGTTAACCAAAGCTAGTTAAAACAAAATAAAACCATGGAAATGTAAAACAAAGATGAGCATCTTAACAATCTGAAGGAGGCTGACTGGTTTGCGCTATGTTTGGGTCTGCTGGAATCGATGAGTTAAGGTCAGACCTATCATAGACTCTATCTCCAAATACTTCAAATGGGCGATCAGTGAATGGACTCCATAATGTCCCCACACCATGTGGTATGTTATCAGTTTTCCTTATCTTCAGTGGTGGTCCCCTACTGGTCTTCTTCACGTGTGGTTTGAGGCGGTTCGTTGAAACAGAAGGCTGGGGAGCACTTGAGCTTACATCAGGTGGACCAGTTGCGATGGATTCAATGGGTTGAGAGCTGCTTGTAGTGGCTGGAGTTTTTTTTCTTCCTCTTGGTTTGGCTGGTAGCTTAGGATGAGTCTGAAACACAATTGCATGTCAAGCATGAAACAAAAAAACAGAATTAAATATGAAACACAAGTACCTCATGCATACGAGGACGACCACGTCGATTTTTTGGCCCCTCTACAACCACTGGTTCATTCTTACATCCTCTAGAAATATGTCCAGCTTGCTTTATCTCTTTCTCCATTTCTTTATACCAAATGAGTCTTATCGGTGAATTTATCGGTGAATTTATCACCGTCTTCATCTCTTTCTCCATTTCTTTATACCAAATGAGTCTTATCGGTGAATTTATCAACGCATTTTCCCTACTGAACTTCAAGAACTTGGCCCATGATATGTCATACAGTTCCCATCTCACTGTGTCAACTCCTATCTCGCCGACATAGTTGTAAGACTCATCTACTTTCTCCATTGTTCCACCAAAGTGGATTCTCAACTTCACCATACTTGTTTCACTGAAAATTAGTTTCATATTAGAATTTCAGACACGAAAATAAACCAATCCCAAAGTTTGAAGATAACTAATTAACCCAAAAACCCAGAACCCAGATCAATGTAATACCCGAAATATTTAAGGATTCACATGCTTACCTCATTTCGCTCCAAGCATCTACTGTCTCAGATTCTCTCTCTCTCTTCAAATCCAGATCATGTAAAACCTCTTCGAATCTTCTTCTTTCTCTCGGATTCTCTCTCTCTCTGTTATAAGAAACCCTAAATCCCAATTCGATTTGGGTTTTTGTTAAAGAAAAGAAGTTGATTCGAAAACGTGTTTTAAGGAGAAAGTTAAGCACGTTTTTTTAATTGTAATGTCTGCTACGGAATCCGTCAACGGCGTCTACTTTACTGTTAAGTTTTGTAACGGCACGACGAGGGTTGTCAAGTTCAATGTTTACTTTGTTAAAGTTGTTAACTTGGTAGTTTAAAATGTTAGTGATTGATCATGAAGGTTTGAAGTGAGAACTTTTACCAACTTGATGATTAAAAATGCAATTTTCCCTAAACTTTTGCCTCTCTTTATTATATTTTCTTGGAAACTTCATACGTCTTGGCTTTTCTTGGTAACATTGATTTATATAATAAGTCTTTAACACCAATTCATGATGAATTCAATGGTCTAATATAAACCCAGGTGAAGCCCAATTGACAATCCAAAATAAATAATGATTAACAAAAAGAAAAGTAGAGTTTGTAATTACAGCTTAGAACATGATTAATGCAAGTTTTTTATCTAGTCTCTTACTATTAAAATATAAAAAGTAACTAAAAGTATGAAAAAAAAAATAAGATGTCTCTTATTTAGCAGATGTAAAAGATATCTTTTACCATAGTCTCTAATTTTTCTTTCACATGTCTTTTTGTGAATAGTTTATTTTATTTTATTAAAATACATTTGAATTATATTATTATTTTATTAATAAAAGTTATTTAAGAGACTTTATTGTGGATATGGAACATTGATCATGCTCTTAGGTCATTTCTTGCTATTAACACACTTATGCTATACCATTTCCAACCGAACCTCTACCAAAATCTCTTTTTAACCCCCTTGTCTGTCTTGAGTTTCTAATTCACATTTAACTAAAGCAACAAACCAAAAAAAGATTCATTTTTATTTCATCTCATCTTCTTAGGGTGTGACTGGTTTTTCCGCTACTATCCGTAAACGCAGCTTTTGCGATCGATAGCACTTATTGACATTTGTATCAAAAACGCTATAAATCGCTTTAAATCGCTTCAAATCAATCAATGATGGTTCTCGCTAGCATTTGCGGTTGTGAGCATTTGCAGGTGGATGAATTAATTCAAAAGTATTTTCTATAAATACTTAAAATATTTATATTTAAATATTATAAATAAATATATATATATACACACATTTTACATTTTAATTTAAATTCAGCATCATAATTTATTTTATACAATATTTAAACCAGAACTATTCACTACAATGTTTAAAAATTAATATATACTTATATAAATGAAAAAAATATTTTCCTAAAATTCTCACAGAAATCTTCAAAATGAATTTTATTAAAATATAAATTTCATTTAAACTAAATAAACAAACAAACGTATTATTGTTATTAGTTATATTATATTTTATCATAATAGTATGTTTTGATATTTTTATAATATTATAATGTATTAATATTGGTAATTTATTATTAAACCATTGTAGTATCTCATAACCAACATGACACCATCTCTGTTCTTGCTCTTTCAAATAGCTAAGTTGCCATGAATGTACAATACCCAGTGGTTGATCTCTTGTCAATTCTATCTCATGTCCAATCAGCATCACAGTATCCCACAATGTCAATGCATCCATTGCATCTCATTCATACACCTTGAACTAGAGTCTCTCTAAAGTACCTCATGATCTTTATAACCATGTTCCAATGATGAACTTTGGGTCTTTGCATGTGTTGGCGGACTTGATTCATGGCAAAGCAGATATTTAGACGAGTGATAGTTAGGTAAATGAGCTTCCCAACCATCCTCTAATACTGCTTTACATCTTCAAATGGTGTGTTCTCAAACTCCCTTCTCGCAACACTTTGTATTCATCTTCAAAGGGAGTCTTGGCTGGCTTCTTTCAAAGTTTCCTGCTACACTCAAAAGATCAAGTGTGTACTTCCTACGAAATAGAAGAGTCCCTCTTAAAGCGGCATGTTTCAATCCCAAAAAAGTACTTAAGCTCTCCAAGATCCTTTATGTAAAATATATAGTTTAGAAAGGCCTTGGTGGAATGAATACCTTCTTTTGTTACTTCATGTGATGATGATATCATCCACATAGACAAGTATGACCACAACGCCTTGTGTACTAGGAATAATGAAGAGGGTGTGGTCAGCCTCTGATCTTGTAAAGCCTTTCTCATTCAGTGTAGCACTTAGCTCGTGGTACCAAGCTTTTGGTGATTGGTTCAGTCTATAAATAACCTTCTTGACTCTTGAGACATTCTCTTGTTTGACCAAGTGTTCCAAACCAGGAGGAGACTACATGTAGACCTCATATTCTAGCTCTCCTTGAAGGAAATTGTAAAGCTCTGATCCCTCGCCGTTCGACCAAGGTTTCAACCAGGTGTTATGGACACACGTCTACTCATTTTAGATCACTAAACGTATCCCGTTACTGGCCCCATGAGTCCTTGGATGCATACATTCGATCAAATTCCAACCCAACCAAATTCATATACTTCTACTTACAGTCCTACACACAGGGGAAATTAAAAGGAGGACATGAGTAAATGGGATACTCAGTGAAGCGGTTCTAGACCAGCCTCTCCGCATGAAACTATATACTAATTAATGGAAAACGAGAGCTAGCTAGCCACTACAACCAATCATTCAAATGCACATACTATAACATAACATCACTTCCATACTTTTCTATCAACCTAGCGATCACACAGTACAATGAACTCAGTCACTCAACATAGATTCGACTCAACTCAACTCAACGACTCGACACCAGTCATCCTAACGTAAGGAACTATGGCCCGCTCAAGGACAGCCCACCTCTTGTCGGCCTATCCCGAAAGGTCTTACGTGAACTACGGCCTCCCAACTTCCTAAGTGGTTATCTGAGTTGCAGCATCGTTGGCCCCTTTCGGCTCTATCTATCACCATGTTCCTAATATCCATAACTGTGCCACGACTCGACATTGACTCGATCTTACGGCACATTTTCACATTTTTTATCCCGCATTTCACGGTTATCATCTATTCACGGTCTTATTCACTTACTCATCACATCTCATTCTAGACGCCACCCGTTTTTGGTGTCTCAATCAATACATCTTCCCATTGACTCATTCACATTCTCATTTCTCATTCTCATTTTTATTATTATTAACCCTAACTTTAACCTTAACACATTCATTAGACTCCACATGTTCTCGGTGTCACACACATACTTCACTTTAATCCATACATACATACATTGTGGGAACCAAAATTCGCACTTGTCGATTTCCGTAAAATAAGGAAAGTTAGGAAAACCCTAATTTCCCAGAGATCCCGGATTTCTGCTAAACCAAAAACGTCAAGCAACCAGACAGAGAGAACAAACGAAAATAGCGATGAATGTAAATAAAAAAGGAAGAGCAATAGGAATCTTATTCCGAATCAGTGTTTGAGCGTTACAACGAGGTATGAGCCTTGGCTATGAGAGCTGTCGGCGAGGTCCCTAGTTCTAACAACCTAAGACCGCAAAAACCTAGTTGAGTCGCAGCTCGAGTAACAAAAACGGAAAATTGCCTAAAACGCTAAGTTTGCTGTGAGAGCTCTGAGTAAAATTTCTGGTCCCTCTGCACCTTCGACCTTGGATCTCTTATATACTCCTTAGAGGCGGTTTTGCCTTGCCGATTCTGCCCTTGGTCGAATTTATCTTCTCGTGGAAATCTTCCATATCTTCCCGATTCTTGTGTTTATCCTTTGGAAACTTTACATTTATCCTTCAAGACTTAACATTTATCCTTTCCTGCAAAACAAGGGTAAACCGTCATAGGATTTGGGCTCGATTTCATATAGAATCGAAAGTGGGCTTTCAGCCGTGCATGAACCCTATCGGCCCGTTTTTATGACTTAGGCGTTTTTACGATTTTATTGAAACGGCGCTTTCCGAATGACGTTGGTTCGTGCGGAAGCCCGAATCTCCCGTATAATGAAGACAATCTCTTGAGGTGTTTAGGCAACCGTCGATTGTCTATACGTTCGATTTTCACTTCTTTCGAGAAAGAAATCCTCGTAGTTCTCTTTTAAGTAGTAAAGTTTGGGAGATGACTTTGATCGGAAAGAAACGAAGACTAAGTTCGACTTGTTCTCGAAAAGGGGAGTTATAAAGATGGGCCGGAGATGGAATGATCATGCTTGTGGGCCGGTGCGGCCCGTACCTTCAAATGTTTGGTCTACTCGACGAACCGGCGAACCGACCGTTCGGGATTGATCTACTCGCCGTTCGGCGAGTAGACCGAGCTTGACTGGTCTACTCGCCAAATGGCAAGTAGACCGAGCTTTTCTGGTCTACTCGCCATTTGGGGAGTATACCATTGCCGTTTGGGGAGTAGACCATTTGGTCTACTCGCCGTTTGGCGAGTAGACCGTGTGGGTTCGGTTTAGTCAAACCGGTGAGTAGACCCATTTTGTTTGGTTATGCCGAGATTATTTGAGTGTTCTCGAGGCTTTCCCGGTTCGACGGATTACTTGTGAAATCTAAGTTCGGTTATGCCGCTTTTTGATTTACAAGTTCTCCTTTCTTTTTTCTCGACAAGAAATCTCTCTCGAGAAGTTTTTTTAAGGCTGATTTTGTCGTGACCGATTTTGACCCCAACAGTTAGCCCCCCAGCTCGTGAGAACATGTAGTGTTCTTATGAGTGTTTGGCGTGTGTGAGGTGAGTTAGGCGGAATCGGTGTTAAAAATCCGAGAGTGAATAGTGAAATCTCTTTGCCTATAAATAAGTGAGGTAAGTTTTCACATTCTTCACTCACTTGGTGATAACTTCCCTTAAGAGAAAATCTTCTCTCATTTTCTCTCTTCAGAAAAGAAAAATTTCATATCTCCCTTTTCTCCTTTTTTTGAGAGCCATGTCTTCAAGAAAGAAATCCACGAAGTCTCGTCGCAGCCGTTCCTCTAAAGAGGGCTCGAGTTCGCGAAACGAGGATGCTGCGCCCAAGGTCGAGTTTGTAGCCCACTCCGTCGACCCTGAGGAGGCTCACGAGTATTGGGGTACGCAGGATGCTCCCGATCCCGGGACGTGGGTTCCACCCGAGTTCGAACCGAATTGCAAGGACGGTTCTCCGAGCAAGAGCTGCCGCAACAGTCTGGCCTCTGTCCGGAAATTCTGCCGAACACCGGAGGCGGTCGAGTTTCGCTTGCCAGTGTTTGGGGATTCTGCGGAGTCTCCTCCCGATGGCTATTTCACGTGCTATGAAGCGTTCTTGACGCAGGGGCATCTGTGGTTCCCTATCCCGGAGGTAATCTTGCAGTTTCTCCATCGTCTCGGTTTGTCGATCGGTCAGATCAACCTTCGCGGCATTATGCACATGGTCGGGATTTTGGTGTTGAGCTACGAGAAGGGACTGACTGTGAGACCCGAGCACCTGGTAGCTTTCCTTACGCCTTGGACGAGTTCGGGTATGATCATGCTGAGGCCTAAAAAGCTTCCTTGAGGATCATAACGGGCTTCCCGTCCCACGTCCATATCTGGAAAGACCACTTCTTTTTCGTCCGCGTGAACGAGGCGTCAGTTGTCCCGGAGGGCCTTCCCATCTTTCGGACTGTTTGGGGTACACGAGGTATTTCCTTCTCGTTGCTGGTTGTGTAGCAGTTTTTCTTCTTTTTTTAAATGCGCTTGTTCGTTTTTGCAGAAACTGATCCTCTTCCCCCGCTCCCGGATGATCTGTTCCAACTCCGAGAACTTCTCATTACCGGCAAGTGCTTCTGGAATGATTTCACGCCGCGCCGAGTTCGCCATGCCGTCTCCCTTCGCCTTTCTCGACTCCATCCGGATCTTCCAGTTGAGGAAGAATCAGGGTCAAGTCGCGATGGGTACGTTCCGCGCATGCCTCGTCGAAAGCGGGGGTCGTCGGCTCGAAAGGATAAGCATATCCTCATTGATGACGATGGCGTTGATGTGGACGGTTGTTTCGACAACATATGCCGAGATTATCTCGCCCAGGAGCTGGGCGAGGGTGGTGGTAGTCGGATCGATGTCGAATCTGATCCTCACCCGGCCGAGGGCGAACCTAGTGAGGTGCCGGAATTTGACAAAGCGTCGAGGATGGTTAATGGGGTAAGTGATGTTCTGAAAATCGTTATCCTTATTTCGACCTTCACTCTTACTTTGTGAGTTTCCTTCCAGGGACTTCTTATCATGAATCAAGCCCTCACTGAGAGTAGCCGGGAGGTTCGTAGGGCTCGACTGAAAGCCGAGCTAGCTGAGAAGGAGGTCACACGCCTAAGGGATGAGTTGGAGCGCACCCGTCGTGGACCGACTAAGACGGAGATCCGTCATGCTATAGGCGTGGTAAGAGAGAGATCACCGAGATTGTGAGGAGTCGCCGTGAGACGTTATCTGGCGAGATTGATAATCTTAAAAAGGTTTATGACGAGTACGGAGAATTCCGTGAGTGTCGCGGGACGATGGGTGGCTTATTCCTTACCAAGGCTGACAACTACTCGTTCGAGACCGAGTTTACGAAGCAATCCGACCGTGTGAGCCGTAAGACGAAGGATTACTCGACCTCTCAGATTGAGCGAAGGATATGGGAGCAGTGGGAGTTGGATCCTGTGTCTCCGGACACGGTCGAGGCGGAGGTCGGCGCTCCCGACGAGACAGGGGAGGTGGACCAGCCGAATGTTTTGCTGAACATTGAAGATTATGCGGTGAGAGTTTCGACGTCCGGGAAAATCTACTACGACTGATCGTAGTCTCTTTATCAGGAGTGTTATCGTCTTTGTAAGATATTTCTTTTTAGTAATGAGCCGAGTGCGGCTGTTTGTTATGCTTTTCGGGACTGGCCGTATGTGGCTTCGAATCCCTTACCGCTTCGGCGGTTTTTATGTGAAAACGCTTTTATGATGATTGTTGTTGTTTTTTAAGAGTTTTCAAGTTTTAAGTAGGAAGATCTTGAGTTGTCATCTCGTTTTCCTCCCACTTTTGTAGATCATCCTGTTCGTTGCCCGAAGTGTTTTGAGGTTTCCTCGGAACTTTCGTGAGCGTTTAGATGCGGATGAAGAGACATGCTGTTAGGATCTCATATCTTTCGATACTTCATGCCTTGAGACGTTAGAGACCAGTGTGCTGGGTTTAGGGCAAGACCTAGGTTTACTCTCGGTTAAAGCTGTGCGACGACTAATCGGCTTTCGTTTTGCCTGTTGCGATTTTAACCTGACTCGTCCCGCTTTAAAGTCCGCGATGTGTTCTCGGCTTACGTGACTTGTATGGTAGGAGTCGAGCATCTCTTCGAGGACAATTTTTAAGTCTCCCGAAAGTGCTGACCAAAATTTTGGGTTTCTTTTATAGCGCGCTATTTTATCCTAGTCGGATGTTAGAGGATCTATCCTTTGGATGGATCTAAATGCGTTCGTTTAAGACGGCTAGAGTGCTCGGCGGGGCCAATCGACGAGCGTATGTAATATGTTGGTGTAAATGGATTGAGAACGTGTTTCTTCGGAACATTGGGCGACGTCTCGCTTATGTTCTCTCGAGGAAACGTGTTTTTGCGTTTGGCAAAAGTCCGAGACTTAGAGTCTCGTTTTTTCGTTGCGGCCTGCGGGGTGCACTGACCGCGTGGGAGGCTAAGTCGTCGAGACGAAGCTCCTTTTGGTTAGACGAGTTTTCGCGGAGTTAATCTGTCTACAAGTTTTTTGAAAATCTTTTCGATCTCTTCCGCTATTCGGATTGGTTCGAAGATTACATTCTCCTCTTGCGTATAGATCGTTTTCCGAAAATGTAATAAGATATTTCCCTCGATAAGAGAGGTTGCTGTTATCAAGCTTTTAAAGATATCCTTTTATTGCCGAAAATTTTCGAGAAATACAAGGTAAATGTTTTCGAGAGCGGGAATATACGAGTATTCGTATATGTACCCACCCCCCTTTTTAGAGAGGGGATAGCTGAACTTATCTTTCGACAAGCTGCCTACGTACCTCTTTCGAGGATCAAGCCATCTCGTAGTTCTGTTTGTTGCGCGAGTGTGTTTACTCGGCGGTTGTGTTTGTGTCGACCGCATTAGTCGCAGGGTCGACGACTTCTTCCTCCGGAGCTGTCTTCTCTGGTGGGGACGGAGTGCTGGGCGCTAGAACGGGCTGTTCTTCGGCCGTTACTGCTGTTGCTTCGGGATCGTCTTTTTCCGGGGTGGTTTTGGTCGGCGGCTGATCCAGTTTCGGGCGCTTGGCTTTCACCATTGAGGTGGTAGTGATCTGTCGCAGTTTGTGTTCCGCTAAGAAGCAACGCCTCGACTGTTTCTGACATCCCCAGATGGCGGCGGTTCCGTAGTTCGTCGGGAACTTGATCCCTAGATGGTAAGTGGACACGACGGCTTTCATGGAGTTCAACCAGGGCGTTCCCATGATGACGTTGTAGATGGCTGGGCAGTCGACGACCGCGAAGTCCACGACTTTGATGACTTCTTTTGCTGCGACAGGGAGTTTTATTGACCCGAGCGTCATCGATGTTGTGCCGGAGAAACCAGTCAGTGGTTTCGGCAATGGGACGACTTCTCCGAGCTCGATGTTCATCCTCTTCAGAGTATCGCGGAAGATGAGATTGACCGTGCTTCCTGTGTCGACTAGGACCCTGGCGACTTCGAGTTCTCCTATGACCAGGTCGATCACGAGTGGATCGCAGTGAGGTTGATCGATTGCGCCGGCTTCTTCTTCGTCGAACGATATGGTTTCGAGCGGAGGTTCACCAGGTACCGGAGAGACCGGCGTATTGGCACTTGCCTCGGCCTTACGTTGGTATGCCTTTATAGCCGAGACCGAGTCACTGCAGTATTGGGATCCGCCGATGATCATGTTGACTCTTCTGCGATTATTGTCGTTTCCTTTCTCGTCCTGTCTCCTTCCGCGTTTCTCTCCCGATTGGTTTCCTTGAGAAGGGTTTTCCGTTTGGGGGTTCTTGTCGTTTTTCGGAGGTTGGTCGGAGTCACGGACGAGATCCTTCACTGTCGAGATTTCGGAGAGTTCTCCGGCGATCAGTTTCGCGGCCAATCTTGCGCCCAGGACTTTACAGTTCACGGTGGAATGTCCTCGGACTTGGTGGAACTCGCAGAAAGCGTTTTCGTCATAGTTCGGATTTCGGGTCCAAGTGTTTCCCGTCGTCCGTCCCTGCTCCTGTCCGGAGTTGATAGCATAGTTGTGAGCTCCATGGGTCTCCTCCTCCCCGCGTTGGACATTTTTGTCGTTGCGAGTGCTCTTCTTCTTAGACCTCGGATCCGACCCTGAGTCTTTTGACGAGGGTTTTGCCTGTCTTCTGCTTCTGAGACAAAACCTTCGTCTCCTCTTCAATGATGATGTAGTCCGTCGCCTTATGGAGCGCATCCTGGATCGTCCGCGGCTTCTCCAGAGTGATCCACTTTGGAACTCGGATTTGTACCACAGCGTCTTTCAGAGCGTATCAATCTCGACTTTGTCGCTTATCACACTGACTCTCGCCAAGATGGCCTTGAATCGTTTGATGAATTCGTGGAGGGATTCGTCCTTGGCTTGGGATAAACTCCAAAGATCGACGTCAGAGGTTTCTCGATCGATGAACATCGAGTACTGCTTGAGAAACTCTGAGGCGAGCTGACAAAAACTTCCGATGGAATTTTGTCTCAGACGCGAGAACCACTCGAGAGCCGCTCCTCTGAGATTTTCTACGAAGAGGCAGCATTCGTCGGCGTCCCTTTCGCTCTCTCTGAATCTGGCTCTTCCCATTGCGACCTGGAAGGCCTGTAGATAGACCTTCGGATCAGTGGTGCCGTCGTAAGTCTCCACTCTGATCTTGCCCGGGTCCGAAACCCTAGTTTCGGTGATGCGGGTCGTGAAAGGCGTTTTGCGAGATTCTTCCAGAAGTAGGTCGATCTTGGGTGCAGCACTGGTAGCGTGGTGGAACTGAGATTTCACCGCTTTGACTTCCGCTACCGTTTTCATCAGGTGATCGCGCATATCGTGAATATCCGAATCTTTGCTCGCAGGTTTTCGGCTCTGGCAGCGCCTGCTTTATGAGTCGCGTGTTTGCTCCTCGGCCAATTCTTCCTTCTTCTTTCAGAAAGCTGCTTCTTCTTCCTCGGTCATCGGAGAGCCGGACTGTGACTTGTCGCGAGCTGCTCGGCTTCTCGTACGCCACAGATGCAAGTCCGCATCGTCGTCTGTAGGATCACCCTGGCTGCTGGAGTCTAAGTTTACTCTTTCAACTTCTCCATCCTCCTTATCCTCCGCGACAGGGGGAGATCTCCAGGAGCTTTCTGCGTCGGCACTGGAGTCACAATATTGAGGTCTTGCCCATATTCTTTCGCCGACACGTTAGCCGATTGATCCAAGGGAGTTGCGAAATCAAGTCTCCTCCCGCGGATGCGAGTTGCACCGCGAGGAAGAATGGCCCTGGTCCTCGTTGTTAAGGTTTCGACCTGTTTAACAAGGGAGCTCATGAGCTTGTCTTGTTCTGCAGACTTCTTTTTCAAAAGTCGAGAACATCTTCTTGACCTCCTCGAACGCCGCGGTGTTTGCGTTGGCGTTGACCGCGGAAACGTTCGCTACTGGAGTGCTTTCAACGTTGTCGCCGGCAGAGGTGCCGTCACGAGTTTGCTGATTGTTCAAGTCGTCGTTCGTCATGTCTGATCGAGCGTTTGATGGCTGAGAGTTAGATTGATCCGTGAACCCCCTCCTTCTAGCGCCAAACTGTGGGAACCGAAATTCGCACTTGTCGATTTCCGTAAAATAAGGAAAGTTAGGAAAACCCTAATTTCCCAGAGATCCCGGATTTCTGCTAAACCAAAAACGTCAAGCAACCAGACAGAGAGAACAAACGAAAATAGCGATGAATGTAAATAAAAAAGGAAGAGCAATAGGAATCTTATTCTGAATCAGTGTTTGAGCGTTACAACGAGGTATGAGCCTTGGCTATGAGAGCTGTCGGCGAGGTCCCTAGTTCTAACAACCTAAGACCGCAAAAACCTAGTTGAGTCGCAGCTCGAGTAACAAAAACGGAAAATTGCCTAAAACGCTAAGTTTGCTGTGAGAGCTCTGAGTAAAATTTCTGGTCCCTCTGCACCTTCGACCTTGGATCTCTTATATACTCCTTAGAGGCGGTTTTGCCTTGCCGATTCTGCCCTTGGTCGAATTTATCTTCTCGTGGAAATCTTCCATATCTTCCCGATTCTTGTGTTTATCCTTTGGAAACTTTACATTTATCCTTCAAGACTTAACATTTATCCTTTCCTGCAAAACAAGGGTAAACCGTCATAGGATTTGGGCTCGATTTCATATAGAATCGAAAGTGGGCTTTCAGCCGTGCATGAACCCTATCGGCCCGTTTTTATGACTTAGGCGTTTTTACGATTTTATTGAAACGGCGCTTTCCGAATGACGTTGGTTCGTGCGGAAGCCTGAATCTCCCGTATAATGAAGACAATCTCTTGAGGTGTTTAGGCAACCGTCGATTGTCTATACGTTCGATTTTCACTTCTTTCGAGAAAGAAATCCTCGTAGTTCTCTTTTAAGTAGTAAAGTTCGGGAGATGACTTTGATCGGAAAGAAACGAAGACTAAGTTCGACTTGTTCTCGAAAAGGGAGTTATAAAGATGGGCCGGAGATGGAATGATCATGCTTGTGGGCCGGTGCGGCCCGTACCTTCAAATGTTTGGTCTACTCGACGAACCGGCGAACCGACCGTTCGGGATTGATCTACTCGCCGTTCGGCGAGTAGACCGGCTTGACTGGTCTACTCGCCAAACGGCGAGTAGACCGTGTGGGTTCGGTTTAGTCGAACTGGTGAGTAAACCGTTTTGTTTGGTTATGCCGAGATTATTTGAGTGTTCTCGAGGCTTTCCCGGTTCGATGGATTACTTGTGAAATCTAAGTTCGGTTATGCCGCTTTTTGATTTACAAGTTCTCCTTTCTTTTTTTCTCTGCAAGAAATCTCTCTCGAGAAGTTTTTAAGACTGATTTCGACCGATTTTGACCCCAACATACATGATTCCAATTGTAATACCAGTTGTAATATCTTTCAGTTATAACATCCACAATTAACCTAGGAGTGCACTTCTTCTGGAAACCTAGCTTTCACCATCATTCAACACAAACCACATAACAACCAATCACACAAGCAATCATTCATAAATATTCATCCACATCAACACAAGGCAGTTCACTAAGTCCTTTAAACAATGTGAAGGTTCTTATGCATCATGATCCATTCATCTAGAAACTTAACTTCCATTACGATCTATCAACTTAAATTTCAAACAAGGACTAACCAAACCCTAGTTCCTCATCAACCAATATAAAGATCACGAGAAGAAACTGGTTCAAATCACCTCACCTTCGTAATAGATCTGAGACCTAGAGATCTAGATCTGGAAATGTGAATATGAATCTAAGAGAATCGAAAAGCTTTCGATCAACACACCACTACCACCACTGCTCGTGATGACCACCACCACTGCTCGCGACGACCACCACCACCACTCACAGCTACCCGGCAAGGAGAAAGAGAGGAAGGGATTCATGGTGAGGAGAGAGAGAGAAGAAGAAGCTTGATAGCTAGCGCTTCGTCTCCCGGGAACTCTATGCAGAGCTTTGCTTCAACTTTCTGATGGGAGGAAAGAAAGGAGTAGGCTTTTTATTTATAGGAAAAGAGACGAAAACCCTAGCGTTTTCCATAATTGGGCCATAGAGAATCCCATTTTCTCTTAAAAAATTTAATGGGCTGGTTTTGGGATGTTACTACTCTCCCCCCCTGTCATTCAGAATTCGTCTCTTAATTCCAAACCTTAAACTTTGAATATAATATCCCAAACCGAAATGACCTTCTTTCGCACATCCCACACATCATACATCAAACAAGCGCAGAGAGGCACACAAGGCTTTCACACTTTACTCATGATCTCTTTTAAAAATCAACAAATGAATAGAATAAATGAAATTGAGTAGGACTACAATAGTTTTAAAATCTCAAGGCACCTATACAAACCACATGATTCCTTTTGAAATGAAAAACACCAAAACCTAACAAATAAATAAGAAAAGCATGTGTCCTATTCTTAAGAAATGATCCTAGGATCTCAGCTAGCCACTATGGCGTGGAAAAACGCGGTCGGCCTCGAATCTAGGACCAACTGCGCTGGGACCACTAGCTGGGGATTCCAAATCATCCTCTTCCGACTTAGAGCCCTCGATGGTTCCTCTTCTTCCTCAGAACTGGTGATTGCTACCATCCTTGCAGAAATCCTTTCTTCTGGTTCTGCTACTAGCCCGGCCATCCGCATCACCAGAGCAAACTCCAGAGGCTCAAAGACATCCATCAACAGCCTGAATGTCACCCTGGAGTCCCAACACCACACGTCAGCAGACTTTGGCTTGCACTTCTTGGCCTTGTCGAGAAAATCCTCAGTGTACTGCAACATGGAACACGATCCTTGCTTCATCTTTTTCTGAGCTTCACACTACCACTTTCCGGTAATCACCCGGGAAGAACCTTCATCCGCGCAAGGTGTGTTCTGTGGGCGTCCACGCTTCCTCAAAGGTCCCCTCAAGGGCGACAGTTGTTCGCGTCCCACCACGGTCCTCAGCATTAGCCTCCGCAGGCGACCCAGTCCACTCCTGGGAGGCACCACCACTGCCTCGGGCGAGAGCTGGAATGTTACATGGCCTTGCTTCAAGCGCCTTTGGTCGGTCATCCTCTAGAAATGAGGCATCAACAGCTTGTGTCTCACGGTCGGCTCAAGTGGATACTGATGCGACCTTGGGCAAAGCTGCAGTCCCTGAAATCACTTGAGGATGGTACGGATAATCCTTGTCTCTTAGAATGTCGTGGAGAAAGCACCCTGGGTATATGAAACCCAACACAAAATTCTGCACTTAGGACAATCTTCAAGGAAACAAGGTGGTGGAGCTTTGGATTGGAGAGAACGTGTGGCTTGAACCTTGAGTAATTTAAACCCAAAATACAATGACTAACTTAGTATGCCTCTCTAATCTTCATCTGGCCTAATAGCACCACAAGATATGATGAAGAATATCTTGATAAACCGGTTTGATCTCGGAATCCACCAAAGATCGAAATGTTTACAAGGAACAAACGAGAATCACTCTCTAAACACAAGGTTTTAATCTCAAAACAAGTCTTATTTATTCTTGGCTACTTAGGCCTCTTTTACAGAGTTACAAATGTATATAAAACGAAAATAGAAGTTTGAGAGGCTAAAGAAACAATGCTGAAAATAAGATCTAGAAAACATAAAACAAAGACTTGACTAAAGACTGATTCTTGGACTCACTCTTGACCTCCCACACGTATTTGACTCAAGCTGGCACCCCCTGGCTTTCTTGTACGAAAATATAAAAAGAAGAGCTTGTTTATTTCTTCACCAATGTTGTAAACCTTAGAAACTTCATTTCGGCCCAAAATAGGCCCACTCGTCCAGCAATCTTTCTTTGGCTTTCCTGTGTGGTCTGGCCCAAGAACATGACTTATAAATGATAATATATGGGCTAGTATCAGTAGAAACCAAATAAAAGTTGAGTGATCCAACAGATGGGGCTTTGTAGATGAATGGCTCGTAAATCATGAAATATCGACCATCTTTTAAGTAAGCTCGTTTCAGGCTTGATCTACCAATAATGATATCTTCCTCATGACTCCTTGGACGAGTGAAGTTTCCATAGTTGGTCTAAGCAAACTCATGAACCTTAAGAACCCTTCCTAGCAAAGTTTGCACACTCGGATCGCCCATATCACCTTGCTTGCTGGTTGTGCCGGCTGGAAAGAATGGCCTTTTGTGGATGGCCCTTTTTAGATGGCTTGATGGTAGAGCTGGTGGGGATCGAATCATCCCCCCCCCTTTCTTCAAGAGGATTTGACCTCAAATCTGTTTATCCTGCATTCAAAGAAAGTGTCTTTGTTCCAAAGAAATCAGAGAATGGTTTAGGCTTACATATCATCTTTTGGTTCAATGGTCGAGTAAGAAAAAATCCAACAAGGTTCGCCCTCTGTTTTCATGATCCTCACGTCCATGGGTCTTCCTTCCTTGTTTTTCTTGTTCTGGAAATATACTCAACAAACCAGTATAAAGTGTACCCACAAAACAGTCACCTAAGTGTCAAACAAACGTTTTGGAGAGAAATCACTTTTCAATCCAATTTCAGAATCATCAAAATGTTTGAAGAGTGATGGACACTGATCAAGGTTCACATCAGGGTTAAGAAATATGTCATAATAATTTAGAAAACATTTTTGATCAAGACATGGCTTTGGCACAATCGATTGAATCATTCCATCAAAAACAGAGTTTGGTAAGCAAAATTCTTTAAGATTTTCCAATCCTAACAATTTCACATCAGTATAAGACATCATAAAACCTAAACCAAGCAGAGAATTATTCAAAACAAAACCCTTACATTGCTCTGGTCAAAAGTTTGTAGTGACTGATCCAAGATCCGGTTTTGGTACATGGCAGTTTTCATTCTTCTTTTCTTTTTGCAAGCGACATGTTTCTTCCTGAATAAGAGAGTCATGTCTACTTGGTTGCACTGGTTCCAAACTGGTTAGTTTAAGACAAGACTTATCATGTTTTATTTTAGAATGAGTAGGAATTTCTTTACTTTTTTCTTTGAAGACTTTGATGGGAAAGTTGGCATGTTTGATCAAGGTACCATTGTTATCACTGTTTGGTTCCTTCTTCTTCTTGCTGAGGTGTTTCTAATCAATATATACTTGTTGTGGGGTCATTGATACAAGGGTAATGGTCTTTCCATTCTGCTTCAAAGAGTACTGGTTTGTGAAACCATCATGAGATACTCTATGATCTGACTGCCACGGTCTACCCAAGAGTAGATGACAAGTTCCCATTGGCAACACCTCACAAAGAACCTCAATTTTATACCTATCAATAGAGAAAGGAACTAGAACTTGCTTGGTAACTTTCATACAACCACTTTCATTGATCCATTGCAGTTGAAAAGGTTCCTTGCACCTAATTGTTTTCAAACCAAGCTTTCTTACCATCACCTGACTAGTAACATTGGCGCAACTGCCACCATCTATGGTAAGATTACAAACCTTTCCTTGCACCTCAGATCTGGTATGGAACAGGTTGTCTCTTTGTTCATTCTCTTCTGGTTTAACCTGCATATTCAAAACCTTTCTAGCAAGAAGTAGATCACCTTCAGCTGCTTTGACAAAAATATCTTTAGAAGAGTCTGAGCTTGAATCTTTCTCCTCCTCGGTTCCAACCTCTCTGTTTTCCATGGTCACCATTGTTCTTCTGTTTGAACACTCCTTTGCCAGATGACCTTTTCCCTGACATTTAAAACATTGGATGTTACGATTTCTGGTAAAAGAAGATTCAACCTTACTTTTCTCTTGTTGAATGGTCAGTGGGTTGTCAAATTTAGGCTTCTATTCTTCCTTTGAATAGCTTTTCCTCATGCTGGAGTCTTTTCTCAAAAGGCATTGCGTGAATTACCTGATCTCTTAAGTTGTTTTCCACCAGATGACCTTTTCCCTGACATTTAAAACATTGGATGTCACGATTTCTGGTAAAAGAAGATTCAACCTT
The DNA here is from genome assembly GCA_905132765.1 of Moricandia arvensis. NCBI lineage: Eukaryota > Viridiplantae > Streptophyta > Magnoliopsida > Brassicales > Brassicaceae > Moricandia > Moricandia arvensis. Next base: position 34,673 of record CAJHQP010004193.1, on the reverse strand, counting down.
ACCTTTCTCTTGCTGAATGGTCAGTGGGTTGTCAAACTTAGCCTTAGTTTCTTCCTTTGAATAGCTTTTCCTCATGCTGGAAGTCTTTTCTCCAATGGTATTGCGTGAACTACCTGATCTCTTAAGCTGTTTTTCCACCAGAATGGCTTTGTGGAGCATCTCCTCCATGGTCTCATAGTCCTGCCTCTCTAAGCGATCATGAATCTCTCTGTTCAAACCTCCAAGAAACCGAGACATGTTTGTTTCTGGATCTTCGTCAATATCAATCTTCATCATCAGTGTTTCCATCTCTTGAAAGTAATCCTCAACACTGTGGTTTCCTTGAGCTAACTTCCTGATTTTCTGATGCAAGTCTCTGTGGTAATGACCAGGAACAAATCTTTTCCTCATGAGAAACTTCATCTCCTACCAAGTATTCACTGGATTCTCACATGTTCTTCTCCTGTTTGTCACCACTTGATCCCGCCAGTTAATAGCATAATTTCTAAATTCAGTGGCAGCACGCCTTACCTTTTTGGTTTCAGAGAAGTGTTGACAATCAAATACCAATTCAATTTTCTTTTCCCACTCAAGGTAAGCATCATGATCATTCTTTCCAAGGAAGGTTGGGATTTTGAGCTTCATACCACCAATGTTATCATCAAAACAACCTCTGGTCTCTCTTGTTCTTATAGGTCGTCTGGGACTGCTCTTTGATAAACTAGATTTGTGGCTATAGTAATAATCTTCATCAGACTTGCCCTTCTTTGATGATCCTTCCTTTCTAGCATCAGGTTGCTTATGTTGATGCTCCTGAACTTTGTCTATGCGTATGTGGATCTCCTCCATTTGATCTTTCATCATTCTAGTCAAATAATCCGCCAAGGCCTTAAGTTGAAGTCGAGACAAGGCTGGTTCCGGGGTTTGATCATCACTTTTGTCTCCCTCCTGAGAGATGGCTTTCCTGAAAAATTAACAAACAGAGAATAGACAAGAAAATGCAGATCCAAGTTGATCCTCCAAGGGTTTCCTGCACAAGCAACAAACTTTAGAAATCAAATCCTCACAAGTGACTCTCTCTGATTTTTCCTTTTCTCTCTCAAAGATTATGTGATTCTCAAGAGTTCCAATAGAAAAAACCAATCAAATTCAATGAGACTCTTCAAAGAAAAGAGGTTTTAGATAGAAAGTTTGAAATATTTTTTTTCGGAAACTGATATTACCAAGCTTGGGACCGGATTTCTCCTCAGTCTGATCAGATTTCTCTTCTAGCCCTTTATTTTTCTTTGCACTTTTTTTCTTTTGGGTTTTCTATTTTTTTAATAGGTAACCAAGATGGATCAGTCTCCTTATAACAGATAAAAAGAGAAGTAGCGTTTGTGAAAATATGAGAAAATGGAAAGAAAATAGATACTGAAACCTCAAGTGGCTATGATACCACTTGATGCGACCTTGGGAAATGCTGCAATCCCTGAAATCACTTGAGGATAATATGGATAATCCTTGTCTCTTAGAAGGTCGTGGAGAAAGCACCCTGGGTATATGAAACCCAACACACAATTCTGCACTTAGCACGATCTTCAAGGAAACAAAGCGGTAGAGCTTTGGATTGGAGAGAACGTGTGGCTTGAAGCTTGAGTATATTAAACCCAACATCCGGAGATTAATTTAGGACGCCTCTCTGGTCTTCAGCTGTTCGAATGGCACCACAAGATATGATGAAGAATATCTTGATAAACCGGTTTGATCTCGGAATCCACCAAAGATCGAAATGTTCACAAGGAACAAACGAGAATCACTCTCTAAACACAAGGTTTTAATCTCAAAACAAGTCTGATTTATTCTTGGCTACTTAGGCCTATTTTATAGAGTTAAAAATGTGTAGAAAACGAAAATAGAAGTTTGAAAGGCTAAAGAAACAATGCTAAAACAAGATGTAGAAAACATTAAACAAAGACTTGACTAAAGACTGATTCTTGGACTGACTCTTGACCTCCCACATGTCTTTGACTCAAGCTGGAATCTCCTGGCTTTTCTTGGATGAAAATATATCAAAGAAGAGCTTGTTTATTTCTTCACCAAAGTTGTAAACCTTAGAAACCTCATTTCGGCCCAAAATCAGCCCAAAATCAGCCCAAAATAGGCCTAGTAGTCCAGCAATCTTTCTTTGGCTTTCTTGAGTGGTCTGGACCAAGAACATGACTTAGAAATGATAATAGATGGGCTTGGATCAGTATAAACCAAAAGAAAAGCTGAGTGATCCAATGGATGGGGCTTTGTAGATGAATGGATCGTAAATCATGATATATCGACCATCTTTTAAGTAAGCTCGTTCCAGGCTTGATCTACCACGAATGATATCTTACTCATGACTCCTTGGACGAGTAAAGTGTCCCTAGTTGGTCCAAGTGAACTCATGAACCTTATGAACCATTTCTAGCAAAGTTTTCACACTCGGATCGCCCATATCGTCTTGCTTGCTGGTTGTGTTAGCTGGAAAGAATGACCTTTTGTTGATGGCCCTTTGAAGGTGGCTTGATGGTTGAGCTAGTGAAGATCGCATCATATACACCAATGGGAATTCCCTAAAATTTTCTTCTGGTTCTGGGTACGTGGGCTGCATCAGGTTACCATCCTTGTCATGGTAGGCTCTTAGGGCATATGCAAGGATAACTTTTGGTCCGTAGTGCATATGTGGCATCCTCCACTCAACGTGATCTGGCTGTGACATCCTGCAAGTAACTAGATCCGATCATTTCATAATAGAAATACAGATATGTTGGTGGTTTTGAAAATATTTCGCAACTTTTATGAGCATCATAAACTTTCACAAACTCTTTTTCAAAACTGAAAATAGTTTTTCGAAAATGGCGGTAGTGCCGATCCCTTAGGATAACTATAACAGATCTTGACCAAGGCTATGATACCAATTGTAACGCCCCAATCCCCCGCCATTCAGACAGGATTTCAACCGGATGTTATGGACACATGTCTACTCATTTAGACCACCCAACATGTCCTATTACTGGCCCCACAAGTCCTCGGACGCATACCTTCGATCAAATACCAAACCAACCAAATCCATATAATTCTACTTACAGTCCTGCACACAAGGGAATGGAAAGGAGGGCATGAGTAAATGGGTTACTCAGTGAAGCGGTTCTAGACCAGCCTCTACGCATGAAACTCTATATACTTAATGCGTAACAAGAGCTAGCTAGCCACTACAACCAATCATTCAAATGCACATACTATAACATAACATCATTACCATACTTTTCTATCGACCTAGCGATCACACAATACAATGAACTTACTCACTAATACAACATAGATTCGACTCGACTCAACTCAACGACTCGACTCAACTCAACGACTCGACACCAATCATCCTAGACGTAAGGACATATGGTCCACTCAAGGATGTCCCACCTCTTGTTGGCATGTCCCGAAAGGTCTTACGTGAACCACGACCTCCCAGCTTCCTAAATGGTTATCCAAGTTACAAAATTGTTGGGCCCTTCCGGCTCGGTCTGCCACCCCGGTCCTTATAACCATAATTATGCCACAACTCAGAATTGACTCAATCTTACTACGCATTTTCACATTTTCTATCCCGAATTTTGCGGTCACCGTTCGTTCACGATCTTATTCACTTACTCATCACATCTCATTCTAGATGCCCCCCCCCCATTTTCGGTGTCTCAATCAATACACATTTAGATTAACTCATTCGCATTCACATTATCATTTCTCGTTTCTCATTCTCATTAATCCTAACTTTAACCTTAACACATTCATTAGACGCCACATGTTATCGGTGTCACACACATACTTCACTTTAAAACCATACATACATACACGATACCACTTGTAATACCAATTGTAATGTCTTCCAATTATAACATCCACTATTAACCTAGGCATGCACTTCTTTCTAGCAACCTATTATTTCATCATCATTCAACGCAAATCACATAACAACCAATCACACAAGCAATCATTCATAAACGTTCATCCACATCAACACAAGGCAGTTCATTAATTCCTTTAAACAATATGCATCATGATCCATTCATCTAACAACTAACTCCCATTATGATCTATCAACTCAACTTTCAAATAAGAACTAACCAAACCCTATTTTCTCATCAACCAATATAAATATCATGAGAAGAAATTGGGTTTGAATCACCTCAACTTAGAAATAAATCTGAGATCTAGGGATCTGGATCTGGAAATGGGAAATATGGATCTGAGAGAATCCAAAAGCTTCTGATCAACACACCACCACTGCTCGCGACAACCACCACCACTGCTCGCGACAACCACCACCACCACTCGCGGATGCTCTACGAGGAGAGAAGAAGCAGATGGCAAGGAGAGAGAGAGAGAGGAAGGGATTCACAGCTAGGAGAGAGAGAGAGAGAGAGGAAGCTTGATGGCTAGGGATTTTGTCTATCGGGAATTCTCTACAGAGGTTCGCTTCAAATTTCTCATGGGAGAAAAGAACGGAGGAGGCTCTCTATTTATAGGAAAAGAGAAGGGAACCCTAGGATTTTTCCTTATGGGCCATAGATAAGCCCATTTTCTCTTAAAATTTAATGGGCTGGTTTTGGGATGTTACAGAAATCATTCTTGACATCTATCTTCCACAACTCCCATTCTATATTTTTTGCAAGAGATAAGAAAATCTGAATGGTGTGTACCTTGGCCACTTCTGAAAATGTATCAACATAATCTTCTACATAAGTCTGAGTGAAGCCTCCTGAAACAAGTCTTGACTTGTGTCTCTTCGCTTTTCCAATGTTCATGTACTTTATTGTGACATTTGCTTGTTTCTACCTTCTTGCCTTTTGGAAACTCAGGTTCATACCAAGTTTCATTCACTTCCATAGTCTTTGTCGCTTCACCAACAAGAATCCATCCATACTTTATGTTCCATAGCTTCCTCATAAGACTTTGGCACTTGCTCTTGATCCAGGTTACTCATGAAGGCTTGATGCTCCATGGGGTTATGTGGTAGAGAACAAACCACTTGAATTATGAGCTACAGAAATGTTGTTGAAATAAACTCTTGTATCCACTCAATTAGATGAGGTCTTGATCCTAGCGCTTCTTCTTCATGGATGAATTTGTTCCATTGCTTCTTCTTGTACTTCATCCTCATGATCTTGAGCGATTTTCTATTATTTTTCTTGTACAACATCTTCAACATGAGATTTTTGAATGTTGTATTTCTTGTTCTTGGTGATTGCCCCTCATGATAAGGATGAGTAACTTCTACAACTTCTTCTTCAACCTCTTGAGAATAAAAATTGTCCCTGATATCCTCCTTTTTCTTTGGTAGATTGATTCCAAGGATTTCCTTAATGATCCTTAGATTTTTAGCGCGATATGATGCTTAGGGCAGATCCTTAAGATCTTCACAATTCTTCTTATCCTAAAACAATTTTCCTTCTGTGAACTTCACATCTTTTGACACAGCTAATCTTCTTGTTTATAGATTATAGCACTTGTATCGTTTTAGCGTAGAGTAATATCCAATCAGCATACACTCAAATCTCTTTGCATCCAACTTATTCATTTGTTCTCCATGTACCAAGACAAACCAAACACGCCCAAATACTCTAAGATGTTGAATGAATGGTTTTGTTTGATTCAGCACTTCAGAAGGAGAAACATCCTTACGAACTTTGGTAGGGATTCGGTTGATAAGGTAGCAGGTTGTTACCACATCAACACTCGAAAATATTTTGGGAACATTTGCATAGAACATCATTGATTTAGGCACTTCCATGAGATGTATATTTTTCCTTTCAACCACTTCATTCTGCTGAGATGTGTAAAGGCAACTTGTTTGATGAACTATGCCATGTTTTTTCAAGTGATTCTTGAATGCATAGCTGGTATATTCTTCTCCATTATCTGACCTTAACACTTTCACATTTGTCTTGAAGTGGTTAGTCACATAACACGCAATCCTTAGAGGGAAGGAATGTCAACCATGTATATTTTGACTTCTCATCTATGAATGTGAAAGTTACACTTATGATTTTCTCTAGACACACATGGAGAGGTCCAACATCAGAGTGCACTAAGTCAAAACATTTCTCATAGATGGTTTCTGATGTTGGAAATAAAAACTTGAAATGTGTCCCTAAGATACATGCTTATTACTCCAAATGGTTGAAGGATATGTAGGCATCATAAACTCTAACGCACGAGCATGTGGATGACCCAATATGGCATGTCAAATAGTACTATCACACATGATAGAGGTATTGGTCATGAAAGTAGAAGTAGGAGTCGCAGAAGGCTTAGTCATTTGGAAATGATATTGACCACCGTGGTTATTTCCTTCTCGAACCACCTTCCTTTTCCTAAGGTCCTGAAACTCAACATCATTCTACCTAAACACAACCTGGCACTTCAGATCAACTGTGGTTTTCCTAACTGAAAACAAGTATGATGTAAAACCAGGCATGTATAAGGTAGTAGATTCCATATAAAACAAATCAAGGTTCCCTACCCTTTCTATCTTCACCTTATCACCATTTGCTAGTACTACATTCCCTAAGGAGGCTTCATATTAGTAATAAGTTTTTTTATCACTTATCATATGATGACTAGCTCCGGCATCTATTATAATAGGTTAAGAGACAAGGAAATGTATACCAGAATTCCTTGATACGAGTATCAAGTATGAGTGAGTTCAAGAGACATAGATCTTCCATCAAGAGCTTGTTCTCCAACCATCTTGATTTTGTGTGTTACCGTCTTGGTATCAAGTATGAGTGACTTCATACTCTTTCTGACTTTGTTTCTTCTTGGCCTTTCTACTTCCATATACTATCTTTATCTTTCCTTTATGACTGTGCAAACTCTTCATGAGATGAACCGGTTTCCTTTCTTTCCTAAAGAGTTTATGTGCTTTGATGTGCTCAAATTACCCTAGATCAACTCTCTCAAATAAGAGATCAATTGCAGTACTTAGGAATTATATCCAAAGAGATACTATATCTCATACAATAGACTTTAGCTTCAGATTAAGCTAGGTTAAATAATATAAAATCAGTAAATCAAGTAGTAAAGCAAAGCCGTAAATAATAGAGAAGTTTGTAAGCGATGGAAGGAAGAGTGCTAGAATTAGGGTTTCATTCAGGTTATCAGAACTATAATCTATAGATGCTAAGGGTTTGATCCTAGAACTCGAATGAAATAAGCAAGTAATCCAGCTCTCGTATGCAATTACTAATTAGATGTCTAAGTCCTATGTTCCAGATGTCGCGTGCAAACAAGGAACGCGCATCGATCGATATTGTAGAGCGAGTGTCGATCGATGCATCAGAAAAGAATTAACGCCATAATTGATATCTTCACTAGGTTAACTAAACCAGCTCTTGTGTGCGCCTAACAACCTAGCTCAGCAGGCTTAGATTCAGGTAACAGACCATGCTCTCATGTGCGCCTAACTATCCTATGATCATGTTTCCAGTTAATTACTTTAGAAACCCGCAATAAGAACAATCTTGTGAATGATACAATAAATCACCCTAGTAATTCTATATTTCAGAAGTTCATTCAAAACCCTAGAATACCTAAACCTAGAAAGGGATCTACTCAGACATGATAGATAAAACATAAATCTTAGATGAATAAAATAAATATAAACCAATAATAAACCAAACGAGTTCCAAGAGGACCCTGAAGGAGTTTATCTCTTGTCTCCTAACCTAAGGGAAAATCTAAAATAATATAATAGAAAGCATAGTCTAAACAATGGCTTAGAAAACGCATAAATAGGGTTTTGAGTCGGCCAAGGGTATTCTGGTAACATGTCGTGACTTATGGGCTTAAATCGGTACCGAAAAAACTTGGGCCGGTCTACGCACATCAGTGTCGACCCACACCAAGGCAGTGGTTTCTATCGACACTCCTTCTAAATCTTGACAGCTTCCTCTCGCGAATCAAACATACCACTTTTCAGTAAAACGGTCATAACTTTAGATCTAACCGTCATATGGACCTCAAAACGGTGGAATTAGAAACCTAACTCAAATCTCTATCTTGTGACAAATGATGAGCTCAATTTCACCGTGGGAAGGCTTCCATACATAGCTAAACTTCTGATGATTCTTTGTAGTTCTGCATCTCAAAAAAATCTAGAATCTCCAAAGTTCTCCACAACGTACATGAACCTGAAGTCACTCTAAAAAGATTCCAAACACGTATAATAGACTCTAAAAAGATTCCAAACACGTATAATAGACTCTAAAAAGGACTTATACCATTGTCTAAAAGTGGTAAAAACCATGGTATATCATGCTCTTTTTTCTCTTTGAACCAGAGAACATACTTCTTCAAGGCATGGAAGTTTGTCTTCTCCCAAGATATGCTTGACTAATTGATTGTAATGGGGATTCTCCCATAAGTACGTGTCACAGATAAGCCTCCAAGATTGATTCTGCGAGAGAGATATGGATGATCTCAAGTGCTTTCTAGTCTTCTTGCACCCACTTGTCAACATCTTTAAGGCTAATCACCTTACCATCCTCTTGATTCATCCTCATTGGTGTTTCAACTTCATGATGTAGCTGTTCTAAAGTCCATGACTTGCTAAGCTGACTTTGGCCAATCTTGACCAGAGCAAAAAGTTAGTACCCTCAAAGGTTACTGGTACATGGTTTTTTCTCTTCATTTCCATGGTTGAGGTTCTTTTATCCATTGGATAAAGTTATGGACCAGTGGATAAAGATGAAAAACACAAAAAAAAATTTGAAAAATCAGAGTAAGATTTTCGGAATAGAAAATAAATTAGGAGATTAATGCTCTTATATAAGATTTAGTAGAATAAGTGTTTAGAGCATGAAGAACAGTGAAGAACAAAGTAAGAACAGTGTTTTTGATCATTATGTAAGAGAGAAAGAGAGATGCGAGATGTTTAGGTGAGAAAGAATGAGAGTGTAAGAGAAGTATTACTTTTTAGTTCAACATGCAACTCATTTAAGTAGACACAAACGAGAGAAAGAGAGGAGAGCTTGAAGGACCCATTGGACAACAGGGTGCACAAATTTCGAATGAATAGATCTATATTTGATTTTGAATTCATATATGTGTTCACACTTCAACTCTGACTGAGTGTGGCTTATTATGGTGAAATCAGGTGAAGTCTGGTGAAGTCAACTCAAGTTCGGTGAAGTCTCCTTGGTACAAATTTACTCTTTTCATTTCTTCCTCATGTCTTCTTCATCTCTTCATCCCAACGTAAACCAATTGCTCTACATCGGTGGCGGTGAAGAACCTCCAGTGACCTAGATAAAAGAGTAAAAAAATAAAAAAGAATAGTTCAAAGTAAAGTACAAATATCGGTGTGTAGTTATTAAAATTTAAATTTTAAACCAAAAAGAAAAATTAAATCACCAACAAAAGTTAAAAAGAGAAACAAGAGAGCCCGTGTTGTAAAACTTAGAGAAGGGGAATTCGTGTATTGCTTTGTATTGTGTTATTCATAAAGTACAAGGGGTTCCCTTTCTATAGGGATTACAATAGACAGTCATATAGGTAAATGAAAAGAGTACAAATCCTATTGTAGTTAGGAAAAAGAAAATATCCAAAACCAATATGGAAAAGGTTTCCCTAGCTGCCTAACCCTAAACATATATGATCATATTGGTTTCCCTAGCCGTCTAACCCTAAACCAATATGTTGGTTTCTTTTTTGGTTGGTGATTCGTATAAGGATCAGATTCATTGTGATGTTTCACCAATGGATACATGTCATCTTCTCTTAGGAATACCATGGATCTTTGATCGTCGAATCCAACATGATGGGTTTTTAATACCTACAGTTTCCTCTTCAACAATCGTAACTTTACACTTCAACCTTCACTACCTGAACAACACAACAACCCATCTTCTCTAGTCCTCATTCTCAATCGCAAACCGTTCGAAACATCAATGCGTGAGGAAGGAATGGTGCTGCTCCTTATCAACTCAACACAGTCGTTGACAACGCCTAGAGTTCCAGACGCATTTGTTTCTCTGCTCAAAGAATTTCAGGACATCTTTCCTTATGATTTGCTTCTAGGACTCCCGCCTCTTCGCAATATTCAGCATCGTATTGACCTTATTCCAGATGCCATTTTTCCGAACAGAGCTCTTTATCGTATGAGTCCTAGTGAACATGAGGAGCTGAGACAAAAAGTTGAGGAGATTTTTGCTAAAGGATTATTACGCGAGAGCCTAAATCCTTGTGCAGTACCGGTTTTACTCATTCCAAAGAAAGATGGATCATGGCGTATGTATGTGGATAGTCGACAATAAACAAGATTACGGTTCGTTATCGATTTCCTTTACCTCGCCTTGACGATCTACTTGACCAGACTGGATCATCTTCAGTGTTCTCCAAACTTGATTTAAAGAATGGTTACCATCATATTTGTATACTGCCCGGTGATCATTCAAGACTCGCGAAGCACTTTTTGAATGGCTTGTAATGCCATTTGGGTTGTCTAACGCGCCCATCACGTTTATGCGAGTCATGAATCAAGCATTTCGTCCTTTTATTGAAAATTTTGTGGTGTTTTATTTTGATGACATTCTTATTTTTAGCATGACACTGGTCGACCACATCAACCACCTCTGGGAGGTCCTACTCGTTTTGCGACGTGATCAGTTGTTTGCCGCCCTTAAGAAGTGCGACTTTGGGTCTGAACAAATTCACTTCCTCTGGCCACATTTTTTCTATTCATGGTTTGGCTGGAGATCCAGATAAGGTAGAAGCCATTCAGTCTTGGCCTGCCCCGACAACATTATCTGAGACACCAAGCTTTCACGGTTTTGCCTCTTTCTACCGGCGTATTTTCCCACAGTTTAATAGTCTTATGGCTCCATTGACTGATTGTATTCTTCGAGAGGGAACCTTTTCATGGACTCCAGAGGCATCTTTTGCCTATGATATCATCAAGCAAAAGCTTAGTTCTGCTCCTATCTTGGCGCTGAATTTTCGCAGGTGTTCGAACTTCTCTGCGATGCTTCTAAATCAGGCATCGGGCGGTCTTCAGTCAGAGTATTCGTCCCATCGCTTTCTTTGGCGAGAAGATTAGTGGTGCTCGTCTCCGATATAGCACTTAAAATGTTGAACTCTACGCAGTCATTCAGGCCATCAAACACTAGCGACATTATATGTTTCATAAAGAATTAGTCCTTTTTACCGATCATGATGCCTTAAAACATCTTAACAGTCAGATAAGGCAACCCATGAGGCATCAAACTCTGCACGTCATGCCTCATGGGTTGCCTTTACAGTAATTCACTTTTGTTATCAAGCATACGTCCGGCGTCTCTAACTGCGTTGCTGATGCACTAAGTCGATGACGTTCTCTTCTCGTTGTCCTACATGTTTTGGTGCCTGGTTCGCCACCTTTTTGAACATGTACGAGTCGGATGCTTTCTTTGGGAGTATATTGCTTGATGTCCAGTCAGGTGTGTCACGTGATTTTACGTTACATGACGGGTTTCTTTTCCAGGGGAGATAGTCTTTTTGCCCAGCTGCGACCTTCACCTCCTGATTATTTCTGAGATACATGGTGAAGACCACGTTGGGAGTGATTGCACGCTACACCTCCTCTCTAATTCCTATTTTTGGCCGACCATTCGTCGTGATGTTGAGCGCTATGTTGAAAGATGTGTCGTGTTACAACAAGCAAATGGTAGTGCTTCTAATGCAGGTTTGTATATGCCACTTCTGATCCCAACTCAACCTTGGACTGACATCAGTATGGATTTTTTGTGGGTATTCCTCGTACACAACGGGGTTTCAATTCAATCTTTATGGTGGTTGACCGGTTTTCTAAGATGGTTCACTTCATTCCTTGTAGATGCTCTCCAGATTGCCACTTTGCTCTTTTGAGAAATCTATCGCCTCCATGGGTTACCAACTTCGATTGTCTCCGATCGGGATTCTCGATTTTTAGGACACTTTTGGTGTTCTCTTTGGAAGATGTTGGGTACTAGACTTGATATTAGTTCAGATTATCATCCTCAACCGGATGGTCAAACTGAAGTTACTAATTGTTCACTGGGAAACTTTCTTCGATGCCTTGTCGGTGATGTTATTCGGACGTGGGACTCCAAAATTCCACAGGCAGAATTTTCTCATAACCATGCCTTGAGCCAAAGCTCAGGGTTCAGTCCTTTTCAGGTGATCTACGGTTTACTTCCCTGGGGATATCTCGATCTAACTACTTTACCGGACCAGACAAGACGTCTTGGAGTGGCAGTTGATTTCGTTGATGTTATTCAAGCAGTTCATGACAAAGTGATCTCCAACTTGCAAACTTCTTCGGCAACTTACAAAGCAGTAGTGGATACTCATCGTCACCGAGTTTTGTTCGAGGTTGGCGATCAGGTTTGGGCATTTTTAACTATAGATCGAATGTCTGCAAATGCTTACAGTAAATTGCAGGCCAAGAAGATCAGGCCGTTTGAAGTTCAAGAACGTATTAACGATAATTCTTATCGTCTCCAGATTCCAGCCAATATTAACACATTGGATGTCTTCAATGTGCGCCATTTGTCTCGTTATCTTCCATCGGATCCTGTCCACGATTCGAGGTCGAATATTTCTAACCCTGGGTGACCTGATGCAGCATCATAGTTCCTTTACCGCGAGGCAATCGTTTTTAAATTTCCATTTATCGTTGGATTTCCTTTTCGGTTTTAATTTTTAAACTTGCATTTTCTTTTAAATTTCCTAAAATTAGAGGGATAAGTTGTTTCTGACCGACCCTAAACGCCTATATAAAGGTTTATTCTTGTTCCTTTAAAGGCAGTTTTGAAAATTATTAATATAAGAGTTTTCTCTTAAGCCTTGCGTTGATTCGATTAAATTCATCAATACGAGATCCTTGGGTCGATTTGATTCAATTCATCGATACAAGAAGTCAGATTCTAGTGATTTAAACCTAAATCCTTAGATTTGAGTTGAGCTACCGTTGATACACTGAGCCAGTTTTCGACCTTTTTTCCTATGTAGCCACCAATGTAACTCTATTTGCAAATTTTGTTGGGTATTGTCAATGTCAGACCTGAAATTTAAAGGACCATATACAAAGATTATAAATGATATATGTATATTTCAATTCAGCTTTCACATTATTAACAAAAAAAGGTACTATTAAAAACTTTGAAGGAAAAAAAATTGTTAAGATAGACGAATAAACAACAATTTTTTTGTGAAAAGCAAATACAATTTTAATTTCTAACCGAGAATTTATAAACTTTTCACTGGTTTTTCTTATAAACAAAACAATTATTTCTAGTTAAAAGTGGAATAGAGTCTCGCAAGTTTCAAAATATCTTTTAATTATTTTAATTTATTATATTTACTTATGATCCATCTAATATTTTATTATCAGATCTACACCTGTAACTCTTTTTCATGTTTATTTTGTTAACATTTTTATATAAAGAGAAAAAAATTTAAGTGGAAACCCCATAATATAGATCGCATTCAACTTTTTAAAAATACTATGTACAAATTCGGCTCTGCATATTGTAGATCATATCTCCCTAAGAACACTTCCAATAATGGGTTGAGGAAGAGTTCTAAATATTTAAAAAAAAAGAAATAAAATTAGGAGAGAAAATTGAGAAAACTTCTCATATCAAGGTTTTTTTAGAAGCCAACTATATCTCCACATGGCAGTTATAACTTAAGGGTGCGATTGGTAGTGGCTGTAGATTTAAAATTTTTGCTGTAGAAAAATTTCTGTAAACTTTTTGCTGTGACTTTAGATTTTGTTGCTGTAAAATTTTATAGAAAGCCCTAAAATTTTGCTGTGGATATTTGACTGTACAAAGCACTTTTATAGCTGTAGGTTATTTCAACAGCTGTAGTTTTAAAAAAAAAGATTAAAGCTTGATTGCTGTCTATTTGGTGCTGTAAAAATAAATGGGGCTGTAGACAGCACCTACAGCACCTACAGCAACTTCCAATCATACCCTTATACATTGGTTGAAATTTTATTTTACAATTAATTTTTAATTGTATAATTATAATTTACTAAAATATTAGCAAATTTTTTTTTAGAAACTCTTTGGAGTTTTTATTGTTGGAGGTGTTCTAACACTCAAATATCTTTAAATATAGATCATTCGCTAGAACACCGTCAAATGAAAACTCCATTTCTATTTAATATCCTAAGAGCCTAAGATCACCGAGTACATTTACCAATTACAATTTACGACATGCAGAAAAGTTCATTGTTGTTCAAGAGGAAGAAACATGATTAAACATGTTTCCGCCATTTAAATTTTAATTGCAAAAATACATTTGTAACACATAGTAATACTGACTGAGGAATTTAACTTTTAGTAAATAAAACACATACATAGTTGAATTGAATTCCAATTCTAGTTAATTAAAAATCAGTTCACTTTCCTAATAATTTTCAGCGATGCTTGGAATGTTCCAATACAGTGTTGTAGATTATATAATTTTATGACTTTGAGACCAACTCATGAATTCAAACTCTTTTTTTCAAACTTACTATGTAAGCTTCGTTCAAATTGGATTAATGGGTTGTGATTTTTTTAATAAGTACCTAATCAATTGTATTTCGTTCTATATTTTTATATTGATAAGAGAACGAATCGGTGGGAAAATGGATTATTACGATTTTATTATTTATTATTTTTTTATCATTTAGCAATTCATTATGTATTTCCTTTAAGTAGCGAGAGTGTCTTGTATTGTGCCTACGAAATTTGAATTATAAGGTTATTTTCAACCTGTAAACATTTTTCTGCAGCCTTTTCAAAAAGGTAAACATTTTTCTGCAGCCTTTTCAAAAAGGTAAACATTTTCTGCATTAAATAACTAATATATCTGCATGTTTTTTAACCAATATTTATTTTTGTAAAAGGATATTCAAACCTTAACCAATATATCTGCATGTTTTTTAACCAATATTTATTTTTGTAAAAGGATATTCAAACCTTAACCAATATATCTGCATGTTGTGATGTATACTAAGTAGCTTAATCAAATATTGTGCGGAGTTATTCCTTCATTTCTTCGATCCAATGGTATAAATTGACCACTAACTGGTAACATCATGTTAAAAAAAAGACCCGATTTGCAACATTAATTCTCAAACATATCAATGTTTTGTTTATTTTTAAAATCTATTTTTATATGTATGCAAAATAAAATCATTTATTAAAATTCAAATCTATAGCATAAATATTTATAAGGCTTCAAGAGTATTCTAGCTTAAGAGTAAGGTAGTTATGGAAATGAAAAATTTTACCAGTTTCAAAACATATTTCATTATATGGGTTGTTTTGTTATTGGTATTATTCTGTAGGCATGCTATTATCATGGGAAAATAATTACATGAAACAGTGTGTGAATAAGAATCTCTTACTCTTGTATATTATTAGGAGTCCGCAAAAAAAAGATGTAAAACGAAATAATGACACCAGTGAACTGAAAAAATATAGAGCCAAAGAGATATAGTTTCTAAGACTAATTCTAAGCTATCTCTGTTTTCATTTCTATATTTTCTCTTAAAATAAACAATCTCTATTATAGAGATCGATTTATTCCAATGTATATCTCTATAATATATTATATTTATAAAATATATAAAATATGTTACTTTTACTTCTAAATATAAAGATAAAAGTATTTTTTCTAAAATAGAAGAATTATATTATAATTATATATTAGAACAAATACAACTCTATAATAGAAATCTCTAAGAAAATATAAAAATATATATTAGGGATGCTCTGGAAATCAAGTTTTTTTTGGTGAAATTCTAGAAGTCATGAAATCCTTATCATCACGTTTAACCTGATTCATGCATTTCATATCATGTTATTTGTCTTTATACTATTCAAATACCATCTCGTCTATATATCTTACCATTTGTTTTTTTTTTACCATTCACGCTACATGCGGTTGTAGTGTAATTTGATGAAATTTCAAAAAAAAAAAACACCAAATCACTAAATTTAGTGTAATTTTAAATATCATAAATGACTTAATCACATCAAATATTAAAATAATATTTTTAGTTAGTTTTAAATTACAGTTAAAATAAATATTTGATATTATTTTATATTTTTATTTCCACATTAAAAATATTAATATTATATTTTAATTAATAATATGATCAATTATATCAAATTGTAATAAGATAAAAATCATTTTAAAATATATATATATATATATATATATTTAATTTTAAATAATATTTTACATAAAATATTGATATCTACTTTACCAGACATTTAACCATTTTGGCTAAAGCAAACTTTTATGAACATTATATATACTTAAATCTTTTTAGGGGCGAAAATGTTAAAATACACCTAAACTTATATATAATACCTCAATAAAACTAAGTGAATCACCTGCGTTTAGTCGAGTGGCGCTTGACGTCTTAGTGTTCCTAAAGAATCTGAGTTTGAATTTGCGTCAGTTCATGTTTATTTATCTGTGTAGCTAGACGACAAAGATATTTAAATCCCTTTTTGAACAATCAGATCGGGCTGACGTCGATAATCAAATCCCTAGAGATTACTAGGTTGGGCATTGGTCTGCTGGGTACTCTGGAAATTCCAGATTAAAAAATCTAAACAAAACTAAGTGCGGAGAAAAAAATCACAATCCAATTATAGCAAAAACTCATGTGGAGCGCTGACTCTACAAGTGCATTTAGTTATAATTTGGATATCCGGTAGATCGTAACCCAATCGACTAATTTCCAAAAACATGACTACCGACTCTAGTCAGATTCGGTTGCTCACTAGGGAGTTCAATGCATTCAGTTACATTCAAATACAAATAAATCAAAAATGCGTTTCTGAGATCTATTTTAAAATATGTTGTGTGGAGCTCTGTCTGCATTTGCATGTGCATATTACGAGAGAACACGTATATGGCCATAAGTTTTGAAGTTAGTGGGAAGAAAAATAATTGCTGATTGATTGGCGTATGGCGTATGAGTACCTTGACAGAAAGCTTTTTCAACACAAAATTCTTATATTAATCTAAATGCCCAATGGGCTTAAGCGGTTACACCCGGATGTAATCTCAATAGCTAAATGAAAAGGAAAATTACTACAATAAGAGATAGAAGTGTTAAAGAAGTGAAGAAACCCGTAAACATGCTTCACTTGAAACCATGAAACTGAATTGGGTATATGAACCGATGCGAGGGGACCCTATCGAGCGGGTTTGGAAGACGTTGGTGAACATCAACAGTGATGATGAGCCCAATGAGAGGCTAGATTTGGCTATGCAGTCAAGTAAGATCGGCTTTAAAACTGAAGATGATAATCCGGGAAACTAGGTGAATCTCAACTGTGCCGAAATATATATTGGTCTGTGAGAGAGACGGTGAAATGGTTGATACTGTTGTTGCCTCCACGTCCATGGATGTATTTGACTCTAAACGCTCAGTGTGAGTGAAGATGTCATATGACTTTGTTGTAGGAGATCTCTTGAAAATTCTTCTGGGTCAAGAAATGGGCCAGAGCCCTTTCTGTTTAAATCACAGGCCCAAATCGGTGTTGGCAAGCATGGATCTTGGTCGGAAAGAGGTGAATTAGAATCGCCGGTGAGTTCAGATCTCGGCTTCTCAGATACAAGACGTGGTGGTGGTGGTAGAGTATAGGGCATATATAAGTGCAAACTTGTGATAACATTTCACAAGTTTTATTTAGCCTACTGCTTAAAGTGTGTAGTAAAGTGATCATTAATGTTTGGGTTTCGAGTTAAAAAATGGACTTTTTATATTTAAAAAATCAAAATGACGTTATTTTGGTCCGTAATATATATATTTACCATATCACATGGTTGTCAGTCAAATTAATGGTTGGCTATTTTTTGTTATAATCAACATAAATATATGTACTTTAAAAAGTTTATAATTTTTATTTTCAACGAAAGCTATACTAAACTAGAAAGATCATGAATCCTAGAACTAACTCGAGAAACCGGACCAATATAACTTGTAACAAAAAGTTGAGTCCAAGCATTACATGCAATTTTTTCAACTATTGTGTACTTGCTCCCGGAATATGTTAAATTTTAAAATAAGTAAAAAAATCTTAGTATTGGTGAAACTCTTCCATATGAGTACTTAAAACCGGCCACTATTTAATATAGATATTATCTTGAAACATTTACACCAAGAGACTTTTCTAATTTATTATTACAACATAAGACACTTTTTACTATTAGGATAGTTTTTCTCAACTAAACTCATTTTCTCTTTATAAAGTAACTAAACAATATGTCATTTAGTGTATATTAAATTAACTAAATTTAATATATATTTTTTAGTTAGAAAACAATATAGAGTGGGTCCATGTTTCTTTCTTCTTGGTCTTCCTCCTCCTAAATTTTCTATCTTTTCTGTAAAATGAATTTTTTTAGTTTACAATTCTTTTTTAAGCATACTTATATTTATTTATTGTCTCTATTATTTGATCTATCTTTTGAGATATGTCAAACTATATTTTCTATGATAATGTAATGGTATGTATACAACGACGACGTCAATGATGGAGATCGTTTCAACCATGGTGACTATGTTTTCTCTTGCCGTGCTCTGCACTTGCTCAAGAAATATCGCCGAACCTCAACCAAGCTCAATCTCTAAGCCGATGTATTCATCTTCTTTGTGGTGTCTCAAGGCGATTGAATCGGTTTATAGCATTCTCACTTTGATTCAATCTTCCGAGCATTGTCTCAGCTTCTGATTCATTATCGCCACGAGGTCCCTTCCTCTTTGACACGTCTTTCAAACATCATGAAAAGCTTGAGAACAACAATGGCTAACTTTGGTGTTTTGCACGTCTGATCCCTTAATTTTGTATAATTCGATTTTGACCTCAATACTTTTTAGAGGTACAAATCAACCTCAATATTTGAATCACTTGCTTTTCGCATGAATCTCAAATAAACCATTTGTGTTTATGCTCTTGGTTCAACCATAAGCTAGGAGCATTACCACATCTAACATTCATCCATTTGAATCCATCTAGATTTGAATCTTAAAGTATCTTGTGTTATAAGTCTTCTGGATTTAAATTTATATCAAATGTGGTCTCTTCATCTCATGTTCTTGCCAATGTGGTGAATTTACTAATCCGATGTGCATGTATATGTTTGTAAATCGTTGTACATAGAATTTTTGTACATATGGATATTGATCTTTATTGTACATGGTAGTCTTTCAGTTTTTTTTACATGTTGATATCATGTACAATTAACTGATGTATATGTGCATCTTGCAAATATACTTTGTGATACTTCTCGATGGATGGTTCATGCAAAAGTGCAAATTGAAGATTTTTGAAACTGAAAAATAGAAATTTCAAATGTATAATTAACTAATGTACATGTGCATCTATGTACATGTGAATGGCAAAATAATTGTGTACTATCATGTACATATACTTCTTGTCACTTATCAAAGACAACTACTATTTTTTGAGTCACCTTGGATGTACACGTGTACGGGATATATGGTGTACATAAATCAATTGTACATAAAACAATAATCTTTCTACATAGAAGCATGTTTTCATTGGAAACAAGGTTTTACTGATTTTTTTCATCTAAGTCAAAATTTCTAAACTTAGCTTTTGTAGCATAATCTCGTGCACATGTTAATCTCTTTCCACAAACCTCGACCCATCAATCTATTTCAAAATGAAAACATGTTTCCATGTAAAAATATTGTTATTTTGTGTACAATCTGGTGGTGTACACAATACTTTGTGTACATGTCTACACTACATAGGTTCCTTATTTATAAGTAAATTGCACCATAATTTCATACAATATCACAATTAAAACAAAATTACAATAACTTGAAAATATCAAATGTAATTGGTTTTATTTAATACGTCTTCATTTCAATAGCCAATTATGTTATTGGAATTCTCAAAAATTACATTTTACTAAATAAGTGTACATTTGAATCATTACATAAGTTAACTGGTGTACAATGTAAGAAACATTGTTCAAAATTGTCGTATACACTTTGTGACGTGTACATTGAAAATGAACCAGCATATGTGAAGAACTTGTACACATATAGGGGGATTGACGGTTGCTTATTAAAAACACCAAAAATACATAACAAAATATATCAAGTCAGCCTAAAAATGGTGTATATGACAATAGGTGCTCACATAATTTTATGTGTTATTTATATCTAATAATTTTGATATTTGATTTTAGTTCATTTAATTTATTTATAATGCATTTAATTATGTTCATATATGTGTTCAATTGCATTAAAAGAAATTAAAAAACCAAAGACCATTCGTGCAGTTATGAAGGTATACTGAAATGAAAAATTATGAATTTTGTGGGTTATTTTGTGTACACTTTGTGACGTGTACACTTGTACATCAAAAATGTACTAATGTATGTGAAAAAGTTGTACACATATAGGCGGATTGGTGATTGCTTTCTAAAAACACAAAATATATAACAAAATAAATCAAGTCAAACTAAAGATGGCGTACATAACAATATGTGTACACATGGTTTTGTGTGTTATTCATATCTTATAATTTTTAGTTTTTTATTTTAATTCAGTTAATTCAATTTCCAATGCATTAAATTATGTGCATACATGTGTTCAATTGCATTAGCAGAGAGTTATAGTACATAACTGGTTACTTTTGGGCTAAATTAAAGAAACAATTGTTTATTTTTGAAAGTTTGAAAGCAAAAGTGAAAGCAATCAAAAACCAGAAACCATTCATGCAATTACGAGAATGTACTACAATGAACTCTTAATTTGCATAGACAAATTCACAATTAATAAATTTTGGGTTAAGAATGAAATTATACAAAACTTGAAGAACCAAAAGTGCAAAAACCCCAAAAGTGGCCATTGAAATTTTCAAGCTTCTCCCTACAATACCGTGACGACAAGAGAAATGAAGTCACGATGCCAGAAAAGTTGTTGAAATGCAACATAATAGATGATGAGATGTAGCAAGCAGATTTGGGCCTCGACGAAGTAGGAGAAGATGATAAGCGTTTGCGCCAAGAGCTTTGTTCATATCAACATCGTTTTCAGATGACGACGGCTCAAGGAAAATCCGACTAAGTGAGCTTAGAAAGCCCATGACGGCCGCTCATCTTCTTCATCTTCATCCTCTTTTATCATTAAAATCATTGTTTTCCAGATTTATATTGAATTTTCTTTTTTTTTTGAAAGAATGTTAAATTATTCATCTCAAAACAGTTTTACAATGTATGTAATGTTTGTTTGGTTTGGTACTCAACCCACTATTACATGAAATTCAGAAATACAAAGTATGCTTATGGTCTTGATCCAAACCATGTCTCCATTGCTCTGTCAAAACGTTTCCCACCTCTCCCTCTGAGTGATGAGATTCTATTTCTAACCAGTTTGTCCAGATTTATATTGAATTTTCTCTGTTATACAAATTGTTTCTATAATATAGAGAGAGAGAAGAAAAGTAAAATTAAGTGTTTTGAAACCCATTTAGTTAGAAAAATAAACTAAATTAGCCTATAATCATAAAAAAACTATCTTAAGAGTAAAAAATGCTCTATATTATAATAAAAACTCATAAAGTGCTTTTAAGTGTAAATCACTCTATTATCTTCATCAACTCAGATCAGTCAGTTACGTACACCACCTCTTTGATTGATTGTTTATTTAAATCACAACCGAATTTGGATTGTATTTAGCACTTGTAATTTTTTGGATCGTATAAAGTACAATGAAAACTGTTTTGGTCAAAATATGCATTTTTCCGTGTTGTTGTAGTCCCCAATAACTGCTGTCATATTCATATCTCACTAAATAATGTTTAGATAAGTGCATGAATACTGAGTGTCTGAGTGGGAACGTGTAAGATATTCAATAACACGTAGTAACAAGCAGAAGGACACTTAATTGTCACATGCGCCATTAATGATGGAACAGATTAATAAAGCCATTGAAATCATGTGAACGATAAAATTAGTATCTCAAGTTTTCCAGCAAACTATCTGAGCTAACTCTTTTACTAATAATTGTCATCAAAACTTGGAACACTTCTAGGCATGGGCAAAAAAAGAAATAGAATCGAAAATCCAAACTAGAAATGAACCGAGATAACTAAAGCTTTATCAAAACTCTCAGGTATCCCATAATGAAAACAAAAGTGAGTATCTGAATAAGAATATTAATTTGTATACATATAACATAATCAAAAATATATATAATTAAAATACTGTTTAAAGTATCTGAAAGTATTTTAAAAACTCAAATTATCAAAAATTATTTCAACTACTATAAATTATCTAATTATCTTAAAGTATCTAGATTTTTTTTATCTGAAATATCCAAACAATTCGAGTTTGTCATCGAATTATCTTAGTTATTCGATATTTTACCTAACTCACCTAAATTATCCAAAATAACCAAATTAAACCAATTTTTGGGTGTTATACATCTAGATGGTTCCTAATTTACTATACAAACCGATTCGAACAAGAAACTACCCAAACCGACCAAAACTAAAAATATGCCAGTTCCTATATGTCCTCTAGCCACCTATCGAACTACATTATACCCGAAATATCTGACCCAAACCAAACTAAACTGATATTCTAAATGTCCAAACCTAAACACTTTAACAAACTATAAATCTGCAAAACATTATGGTTATAATATACTTTTTATGGTTATAATATGTTTTACTAGAATCCTCGATTGTTAAATTATACTCTTCAGTTTCAATTTAGTTATTGCGCTTAGCGAATCTGAGGTTTTTTATGTTTATTTAAAGAGTAAATTTTCGTTTTAAAATAAGAGTGATTTTATGATTTTAATACAAAATTTGTTAACTTTATTTGTTATTATATTTTTTCATTGGTTGAAAATGTGATTATGTTTATAGATAATGATTTTATTTTATTTTAAACATATATAAAATTGAATATTTTTAATCTATATGCACATATCTAAAACGACAATTAAAATGAAACGGAAAGAGTATATAAGTACTAAACATTTCTTTCACTTGCATATAAATCAATTTAGTTGCCCAAATTTGCGATATATATCAAATTAGCCACTAGATTTTGGCTAAGATTTTGCTTTTCTGGAAGCCAAAAGAAAACGACTTTTTCTAACTTCTGCTGCAAGAAAGTCAGTCAATAAGACATACGCGATGATGTAACCTTTTGTTCTTCGAAACTTCTTATATCCATCGATAATATTTATTTTGGAAGAATACAAATTCTTATTTTTGACCAAGTTATAACGCTTCATTCATTAGATCCAGTCAATTCTATAATTTTCAATTTCTAAATACTACTAGAAACGAGTTTCTTTATATCGATTTTATAAAACAAATATTTTTTGTCGCTTCAAGACTTTTAAAATTTTATACACATCCCAATCCCGTATATTAAGACTAAGGTCGTCTCTCTTGTCTGTGAAACAAATCCTCCATCTTCAAAACAAAATCCCTTGAAACTCTCTCAATCTCACAAGAACAACACAAAGATTAAAGAAACTAAAGGATCATCGATCGAAATAAAAATGGTGAGCCCATTTAGATCTCCATGTACTTCGCCAAGAAGGTCAAGAAAAGCGAGCAAGAACCCTTATTCAAACCGTGGACTTGACAAATTCTCTGAGCTTCTCTCAGAGCTCGACGAGAAGAGACAGAGCATCTACTCCAAGAAACTCGACTCCGGTGGCCCACCTCTTGTCCGGTTTGTGTTTACAAGCTCCGGCGAGTGTGTCCCCGTCGTGATCAAATCATCTAATCTTCATAAACAGAAGAAGACCAAAGATGTTGCAGCTGCTCCTAAAGTCAAAACTGTGGTCCACGAAACGAAGACAGAGGAAACGAAGCAAACAGAACCTGAAACAGAGGAGAAACAGAGCTGTGTTTTGAACGAGAATCTGAAGAAGATCACGAGACCGAACCGTTTCTTGCCCGTGACAGTAATACTGGTTCTTGTTTTCTTGGTTTTCTTTGGAAGATCTGTTGCGATTATGTGCACTTGTATTGCTTGGTACTTGGTTCCAACGATCAAGGAACAGAATGGAAACAGAGGATCTTCAACATACGCCATGAAGAAGAAAGATTTCGCTAGGAAATTGAGTATTGAAGAAAGAGCATCGTTTAATCCAAGAACTGTTCGTCATCATTCTCCTCGTAAGTAGAATTTTCGTGTTGTGGCTGCTCGTGAAAAACCGCGTGACCGAGCAAAAACGTTGTTTTTTTAATTTCATTTTGTGGAAGTTCTTTGGTTTATTTTCTTGATATCTTTTGCTTTCGTCTCTGTTCTTGGAAAACTGTGTATTTTGGGACAGCTGAACTAGCAGAAAATTGTGTATTTATTCCCCTATCGTTAATGGTTATTGCTGTAAATATGCAACTGGAATATGTTCTTGTTTACATATTATCTACTGACTACTGCAACAGAGCTCGAAGCCTCAAAAAACCTTTTTCAAAAAAATAAAATCTGAGAAATTATTAATTTTAACACAAATTTTATATTACTTTCCAAATTTACTTAAAACAATCACTATTTTCATAAATGCCTTAACTTTGTGATTGAAAAAAACAAAGAAGAAATTTCATATTTACTATGATACCATTATTCATATTTATAAAAGAATATTTTCACAAATATATTTTTCATTAAGAGGCAAAAGACTTTATACACTTGTTTTATATAATATTCAAATAAAAAATAAAAAATATAAATAATTTTTTTTTATAGTTTTCGAATTATACGTTTTGAAATTTGAATTTTTCATAAATTCTCTTTTATTTTTTCGATTTTTTTTTAAAGTTCGAAATTTCTTTTTGAAAATATTTTTATTATTATTATTTTTTTTTAAATAAATATTTATTCATATATTTATTAGAATCTTAAACTTTGTATTCCAAAACATTACTGCACTCCTCAACTCTAAACTCTAAGTTTGTATTAGCAAAATTCAGGGTTATAAGTATTTTTGTGTGATTTACACTCTAAGGCAGTTTTTGAGTTTTTATGACACAATAAGACACTTTCTGCTCCTAGAGCACTGTTTCTTAACTTGTTCCATTATTTTCTAACTAGAGCGTAACTAAGATAAAGTTAGTAGGATCCACACATTAATGTCATCTTCTTCACCATTTTTTTGCAGAAATCAACAATAATTTAATCTTGGAAAAAAATGGGTGGTGAGAGACGATGGTAACTTTCTCTGTTAAGATAACTCGTGGTCACCATGCTAAATCATTGTACTTCCTCGGTCACTGAGTTTCTTAAATTGCGTCAAATCTACGCAACCCTCTCCGCTACATCTCCTCCTTTTTTGGATTCACAACCACAACCAAACTTATTTTTTCATGGTGAAGTTTCTTTCTCGCCATAAATATGTTGGGAGTCGTCGTCGCTTCAGTTTTCACGTCATGGAGGAAAGCTCGCGCAACAATGGTGGATTAACATCATTTTGCACATTTAGTCCTTCAATTTTGTAGTTATTTTCAGTTTAATTTGAAACTCTCCAAATTGCATATAAATCCTTATGAATTATCTAAAACTTCTAAAAATGAGCATTTCAATTCTTCCTTATAATTGCACAAATGGTCCCTGACGATTAGTTCTATTAAAATCTTAAAACTGTTAAAATCATATTTAATTTCCATTAGAACTTTTAATCAAAACCAAATCAATTAGCTATCAATATGTACAATGATACAAATGTACACCAATTTACTTGTATAATGATTAAAATGTACATCATATAACATTTTTACATACATTTAAAAGTTTAAAAATTTGTAAGGTCAATAATGTCAGTGTGTACACATATTATTAATTGTTCACATGTACAATTTTTTACAAAATTTACATGTACGCCAATACATTGTACATAAAATATATTTTAACATATATTTTCAAGTTAAAATATAAAAACGGACATATCCAATAACAACTGTAATCGTTAGCATAAAGACGAGTAATTCATTTGGATTATGTGAACACATATTGTCAATGACATTATTTTTATTTAGACTTGATTTATTTTGTTATCAATTTTGAAAATTTTGATTAAGCAACACCAATCAATCTATATATGTACAACTTCATCACAAACCTTGATGTATTTGTCACTTATCACATGCAACTACTATTATTTGGATTTACCTTCAACGTACATGTGTACATGCTATATTGTGTACACAATCAAATTGTACACATATAATAATCTTTTTACATGGAAGCATGCTCTTACAACTAAATTTATTAATTGTGCATTTTTACCTCATGTTAATGCAATTCAACATATATATCCCCTAAATAAATCTAAATACATGTGATGTTTCCAAATTATTGTAATTTTGTTTTAATTGTGATCTTGTACGCAATCGTAGTGCAGTTTGTGTATATCTAAGAACATATGTAGTGTACACATGTACACTTTGAATTTGATGTACATATGTACTTACGATGGCTCAGTTTTGCGGAGGAGAAAACTTTGGCTTGGTGATTTAAAGGCGGATAAGAAGACTTGATGAGGTGGAGAAAGTCACGGCGACGTTGTGTACACCAATTTATTTGTACATTTCTCAAGTTATTATGATTTTAATAGTGTTTAGTATAGTTGCTGAAAAATGAAGACAAATGACATGTGTACATGCAAACATTTCTCAAGTTATCATATAGGATAAAACCGAAAATTTGTAACTTCATTAAAATCATTTATACCACTAATCCATAATATAGTGTCCACATAGACACCCAAAATCATTGATATTCTTTTGGAGTTTTATGTTTGCTTCTATATGGGCAACATCAATGATATTTTTTTGTATAAAGTAGCCTAGCCAATTTATCAGTATGAACATATGAATTATGAGACCGAATCAAAAGGATTTATTTATAAATCTGAAACACCAGAGGCATAAACAAAATAAAACAAAGTGGCACAAACCAATATTACAAAATCAGAATATTCGGTAGGTCTTAATTGCACAACTAAAAGTTTCGGGGAAAATTCGTGAACATAATAGAATTTTAAGATAAATTGGAGAATAAACAAGAGTTGGAGGTCCAAATATGCAAATAATCAAAATTTCACCATTATTGCTTTTGTGAAGCTTTTTTTCTTCGATTTTCGGCCAAAGCGACTATAATTCCATCATCCACAACTCTAGTCTCGAGCATGACGATCATGGTAAGGAGGAGACGATTTGACCTTGATGCAAATAGTTGTAAAGCTATATTAGAATGGTGCTTAGGGTTTGAGGTCGCCGACAACGAAGTTATCGTTGGACAAGAACAATGGTTGTTCATTAATTAGAGAAGAAATCACAAGGTTTTTTACCGCTCCAAGAATAGTCTGAATTTTTTTTCTTATGAACGATTGTTCGTTACCAAAGAAATTCTTGTCTGAAATTATAAGAGGGGTTATCAATCTTTCATTACTGGAGATAAGTTCTTCATCGGAGTAAACTTGTTCTGTAAATTTCAATGTCTTTTTGTTCTGTAAAAAAATATTTTAATTTTGAGGAAGGAGAAGATAATGAGAGAGAAAAATGGTTTCAACTAATAAACGTAACAAAACTTTATAAAATTAGAAAAAAGTGTTGTAGTAGTGGAAAGTGTCCCATAGTGTTATAAAAAACTTAAAACTGTCTTTGAATGTAATTTTCTCAGTATTTTTTACCTTTTAAAAAGTGAAAGTAAAAGTGATGACAGTAAACATGAAAATTGGTATTAGAAATGTGGTATTTTTGGCAAATTTTCAGAAACTAAACTAACACTCATAAATCATTAAATATTTTAAAATTATTTATAGATGTTTATAAATCCAACTTCAACCCATAATAATAAATCCTAAAAAATAATCACTAAATTTTCAACTTAAATATTCAAATATTTTTATTCAAATTAAAAATATTTTTGGAAAGTAATATTCGATTTATAGTATTTCAAACAATTTTCGCAAAATCATACATCACCAGCATTATCAAACATTTTTGGTTTTCTATATTTATTTTAATTTTGGTAAGAAAATTAAATTTTATTATCAAGGAAGGTGTGGTACTTCGTAAAGTTAAGTTTTAGGGAAGAGAAATCCTGAAATGGTCAAAATCAGCCAACATCAAAACAAATATAGTAAAATCTTATAAACTAATACTCAATATAAAATATAACATAATTCAATAATATTTATTAGACATTTAAGTAAATTTATGGTCTCTATTAAAATAATAAAGGAATAATTACTATATATAAAATCCATAAACATAAAAAAAATCTTGTTTATCCTTCTTTAAAATGAAATTATTTCTAATTTTAGTTTTCATTTAAATATTTTGATGTTATCTCATCGAATTACATATAAAAATATATTTGTGTTCTATCATAAGAATTCAATTCAAATAAAATATAGCAAATAATACATAAAATAGATGAATTAATATATATTATCATGAAATTATTTTTCATCTTATAAATATAAATTATCATAATTTTAAATTTATTAATATATAGAATTTTTACAGTATATAGCTATATCAACTAGACCGTAGAAAAACACAAACACTATTAAATTTCTATATTATTATTTTGGAATTCAATTTCATACATCTTTCGCTCACATTAATTTTTACTAAGGTTAGTTATAGCGGTACCATTAATGAATCAAATATATCTAGTTTTGCTTATTGAAAAAATTGTTCTCTTTTTTTTTTTAATTTAGGTTTTTTTTTATTATTTCTTTCGAAATAACCTATATAATAAAGAGCAGTTATAAAATTTTGTTTACGTTTGCTTATTTTGTTTTTCTAAATTTTATCCTGATTTATCCTGTTTAGGATATTCCTTTTGTACTAATGCTTCAGTCATGTTGTTATCTAGATTGAAACTAGATAATATACGAGTCATCTGCATCAAAGAAAGAAACTTCCAACCTATCAATCAATGATAACTAATTGGAAAAATAAAAGATAGAAAGCTGACCTTAATATATGGTAAAGGGATATGTCAAGCACAATTGTAGATATGAATTGACTTCACTGGAAGTTTTATATAGGTTACGGTCTTTTCAAGGAGTGAGATTAATAATTCGTTTAGTCCATTCATCATTTTGTCCGGTTCAAATGACTTTTTTTTTGATAAAACAAATGACTTCTGTACTGTCTTATGATAATTTTCTTTTTACTTTCTTTTGATTATTATTAGAATTTATCTAGAAATACGACTGATTGCTTATGGATATGGTTGTGCTTCTAGAAACCTTGCTATTAGAAATTCTTTCGCTGAAGTTTTCTAAATCAGCGTATCATTAACTAAGAGAAAGAAAAAAACTGAAAATCGTGTATCACTAAGTAACAAGGGAATTTTTTATAAGGATTACAATCGACACTAATAATGAAAATAGTCCAAATCCAAAACATAGAAAAAGGAAAATTTCCAAAACAAACATATAATAGATTTTCTATTTCACTAACCCTAATTCTATTTGGGCTAGGATTAGTAAACCTATTTTGATCATGCTCTACGTACGAAGTAGATCGGCGACCTCTTAATCCATGCTTACTGCCATGAATTAAAATCCGTCGCAGACTAGTTAGCAAATGTTGATGCTCATGTGACTGATCGAACATTGGTGACTTACATCCTGAACGAATTAAACACAAAGTATGACAACATAACCAATGTGATTATGCAGCGTCAACCATTTCCGACTTATGATGAGACGCGCTCAGTGCTGATCCTTGAAGATGACAGTCTGAACAAAGGTAAAAAGCTGAATCCTACACACAATGACACTTCATGTACATAAAAAGTCTTGATTGCTCCATCTTCATCCAACAAGAGGAAGCAAACTTCAGCCCCTCACCACCATCAACAACCACAGTTCAACACCAACAGAGGCATGAAAAATATCGTGGGAGAGGCCATAACAACTACTATCAACAGAGGCCACAATTCCAACAATAGAATGCTCCATTTTGGACTGACAACTATCTGATATGGACTCAACAACAACAATACCCATGGAGTCATCCTCAACAACTACAGTTCATTCAACAAGGGTTCTCACTTAACACCATGCAGCCTCATAATCGGATAGAATCAAATGCTCCCCAGCCCACCATGAACTTTTCTTCTGCATTCAATACTATGACTCTCATTGACCCATCGGACATTCATGTGGTATATGGACACATGCGCTACTACTCACCTCTCAAACTCAGCAAGTATTCTTAAGTCTACTTTCAATCTTAGCACTGGAAAGATTGTCATGGTGGCTAATGGCAACCACATTCCGATAACAACAACTAGTTCTTTTTCCTTTTCATCTAAATATCGTCCTCTTGAGCTAAACAATGTTCTTGTTACTCCTTCTTTAATCAAAAACCTTGTTTCAGTCAGAAAACTCACTAGAGATAATACTTGTCCCATTGAGTTTGATCCTTATGGTTTCTCTATGAAGGATCTTCTCAAACAAAGAACGATACTCCGTGACAGCAATTGCGACCTTTATCCGATCGACTCGTAGCTCGATAACAAGACACGGAAATTGCCTAATGTTTCTCTAAGTGCTAAATCTTTTGTTGAGAGAGAAAGAGAGAGGGAGAGGGAGAGGGAGAGGGAGAGGGAGAGGGAGAGGGAGATGGAGACACAGTATGGTCGCCATGAGGCGACGAGAGAGAGAGAGATAGTGTGGTCGCCATGTGGCGATGGGAGAAGGAGACATGGTCTGGTCGCCCACGGACTACGAGACTTGGTGTTGGTCTCGTCGCCAACAACGAGACTCAATTATGGTCTCGTTGCCCATAGGCGACGAGACATGGCTTGTGTCTCATTGCCCATGGGTAACGAGAGCACCAAGTCTTGTTGTTCGTAGGCAACGAGACATGGCTTGTGTCTCATTGCCCATGGGTAACGAGACTCTGAGCTGATCTTGTTTTTCGTTTGTGACGACACGTTGAGATGAAAAAGACGATGAGGTGCTCAGACACAATTTTTTCTCGTTTTATTTTACTTAGAAAAGAGAATTTTGTCGCAGTAATATTAGAACATAGATTATGTCTTAATCGATTTTGATACCAACAACAATCATATACTGTGATAACACCATCGCTGTTTACTTATCCTAGAACCATGTCCAACATAAAAGAACTAAACACATAGAGGTTGACATCTACTTCGTCAGAAAAAAGTTCAGTTGGGACAAGTTTGAATCTTACACATTCCGTCTGAAACGCAGTGTGCTGCCATCTTTACAAAAGACTTACCATCGTCCTTATTCAATAGTTTTCGTTCCATTCTAGGCGTTACTTGACACCCACGATTTGACTGGGTAATAGATACCCAGTATTCGTTTGTTATGTACCTAAGATATAGGGAGATTCCTCTTTTGTTGTAACTACTGTTTGTATATATTGAGAGATAAATACAACGTAGATACATTGTCTAACAGTTCCCTTAATGTTTCAATATGATGTAGAGAGATATTTGGATATATTTTAAATAAATAATAAACTACATAATTAATATATTTTGCATCACAATAAAATTTAAATCTTTTTAAAATTCTAGTTATGTGTGATGTACTTCACGATAACATAAAAGACGACGATTCGACGGCAATAAGAACAGAAATCAGATCATGAGCTCAGAAATCTAAAAATACAATTCCACCGTCTTGAAGCTTACTTCCTAAGACATCGTCTTAGTGTTTTACTCCTGCCAATAAACAGATTTAATACATCAGAATCATTATTTTCTGGATTCAGTTCTTTATAGTATATGATCATAAACCATACATACCCTGAATCTCTTTCGACTTAGATCATTTTTATTGTATCCAGTAGCCTCGCTTTTGTATCCATTATCTCTGTGATCCGAAGCCCTCCTCGAGTTCCGGAAGAACCCAACCTTGTCCCATGTTACTTCATAGTCTGCCTTTAGCCGAGTACCTTCCTGCTCAGATGACAAAAAAAAACAGAATACATCATAAGTCATGTTCCATTGTATTCATGTTCCCTAATCCTTTTCCTATAAACAATCAAACAAAACTCCATCTACTTACTTTCAAACAAAAGCTATTGAAATATACAGATGTAACAAAGTCGGTACCCAAAATATAGTTTTGGAAACAGTAACAAGATCCCCAAAAACACAGCAACAGAATCTAGTTTTTTAAACAAAAAAAGTTCAGGAATCACCAGAAGTATCCAACCAAAAAAAAAAAATTGTGAATGAATAAAACTCGTGCGCTATTTAAGACGTTTAAGCAACAGTTGAAATTAAGAATCTACTATTCCACCCATAATCTCATTTTCCCAAAAAGTGTCTAGTAAATGCTTCTTTGCAGTATAGGTATGTTTACCTTTTGCATTGAGCGGCCACAGAAAGCCTTCATGGCATTCACAAAGTCGTTGTACTTCTCGAGCTGAACAACAATCTTACAGTATAGACCTGATACGAGGTCTCCACTGTACTCATCTGTGTCCTTACCTAGATTATCGTCTTCAGCAACATTAAAATTCCTGTAGAAGATGAAGTTAAACCAGCACAACATGGATTTATTGAGTAACGATAGTGCATTAATATTAAACAATCATTGGTAAAAAGAACAACTGATATCCTCTGATCTGGTCAGAAGAATAGAATATTCGAACATCCATGGTACAACAAGTTCAATACAATGTTCATGACAAGATAATTAAAGCAGAGAGGTTAAAATGAGACCATAATTAGTTGCTGCACTTAGCCAAGAGATACAAAATGTATATCTATGTGAACATGTATATCACTAAATCTACCGAAAGCATCACATAATAAGCGAGCAACAAATCAAACTCAATTCCCATTGTCTCACACTTTTGAAGCAAATTTATGAATTTTTTTTTCTCTTTTAGATAGAAAGTTATCATTAGAGAAAAACATAGTTTTAAATACCATTAATCAGATTTGGCTACGAAAGATAACTAAAACTTACCTTAGAGCTCAAGTGGCCATATGGTCAAAGCTAATTATAAGTTTCATATATATATATCACCTTCTGGACTATGTTTCTTAATTATATGCGTTGACCCCATAAAACTTTAATCATACGTTTCATCTATACGAAAATGTTAGTTCTCTCATCCTATGTGCAGAACTGAATATGTATCAAGAGCACCACAAAACCAGTGAAAAAACTGCAATAAGCAAGCATAGATACCC
Organism: Moricandia arvensis; assembly: GCA_905132765.1. NCBI lineage: Eukaryota > Viridiplantae > Streptophyta > Magnoliopsida > Brassicales > Brassicaceae > Moricandia > Moricandia arvensis. The sequence continues at coordinate 1,430 of CAJHQP010004193.1, read as the reverse complement.
TCATCTCACATAGTATCATATCCATAAAGTAAAAAACATAGTTTTGGACAAACATAATCAAATTGGACATGAAAAGAGGAGATAAAGTTACCTAATATTACCAAAGGTGGAGAAGATTGTATGAGCAACCAACATAGAAGGCTTGGAAGAGACTCTCGGCTCTGCAAACCATCTTGAAGGCACACCTCTAAGTATCATTGTATCAGCCTCTCTCTTTCATGTCCTGCCAAAATCAAAATACCCATCAAAAAAATCAAAAACACTTTGCAACAAAATAAAAAAATGAAAGAAACCTATGAGATTACCAAAAGCGTAAAACTCCTCCCAATCTTTCTTCAACCTCTCGAAATCATCTGAAACCGGAAGCTCCACACTCAGATTATACTTCACTCCTTCCAAATTCACCTCAATACCATTCATCTTCTCCACCAGAACCTTCCTCCACTCTAAAAACCTCTTCTCCAAACCCTTCACATCATCCTCCTCCTCCTTCTTCTTCTTCTTGCCTTGGAGAAACCCTAAATCTCGGATAAACAACGACCCATGTGCTACTGGCTCCTCACGCTTCCGTTTCTTCAAGTCCCTGTGACGCCGAACAACGATGTCTTCTTCTGGTATCGTCACGGAGGGGAAGATCGAGTTCTTGAGGAAGTCTATCAAGGATCGCTTGAGTTGCCATTCGTCGATGGGTTTCGATACGGAAGGGACGAGAGGGTGGATTGTGAGAGAGAGCTTGACGCGTGAGACGAGAGAGAGGCCGTTCTCGATTTCTAGGGTTTCTGTCGGAGTTAGCTCTTCTAACGATCGCATCTTTCGCCGGCGATTGTAGATTTGGGTCTTCACTGTTTCTTCGGCTTATGACTGACGAGTAGTGAGTGAGACATTATTTATTAATGTATGCAGTTTTTGTATTATTGAACAAACCGAACCAAAACCAAAACCAAAACTAAACCGTAAACTGCACCCTCGTGAACGGTACAAGTTTTGAGTTTGCAAAAAAAGAAGCATCTATCTATTCTATCACTTATCCTTGAGAGAGAGAGAGAAACGATTTCGTTTGTATCATGCTCTTGTTTCATCATTTGTAATCTCTATCTGGATTATCTATTTACATCATTCATCCAAATAATATATCTAGATACTATTGAGATTATTTGTTTGTCAATCCAGATGAATCATCTAGATAAAATCATTTAAATAGATTTATCTTTGTTTTTTTTAAGTAATATTAATTAGTTATAGATAAAATCATTTAAATGAATTTAGTACACAAATTACTCATATATCCTTATTTAAATTTAATAACTTTTTTGTTTCACTATATTAATTTTATTAATTATTTAAATATAATTATTTAAAAATATGATTTTGACCAGAAATATAATTTTGACGGAAAATATAATTTTGTGATTTAGTGGAAAAATACATAA